>JANLJB010004239.1:28523-45260 GCA_026212285.1 Bursera cuneata
TTTTTTTTTTCTTGGGCAGCTTTTATGAAGAGTTGACTTATTCAAACTGAAAAAACTGAAAATTGACATTTGACTTTCCCTGAATCAACAGCTTTTACGGCTGAATTGAACCTTCAAAATAAGTCGTTACATTGATGAATGCATGTCTATTCTAGTTTCTACAGCAAATGTGTACCATCTAATCTTTTTTACATCTTAATATTTCTTTGTTGAGGTATTGAGTAATGACAAATTCAGAAGCGCAAGTCACCAGGTGGTTAGACAACCGGGAAGACATCGTCACTCATTGGTCTTCTTCTATAACATGAGTGGTGAAAAGTGGGTTGAGCCACTGCCGCAATTCACCAAGGAGATTAAAGAGGCACCCAGGTATAGAGGGTTCCAGTACAAGGAGTATCTACAGTTGAGGATGAGAAACAGGACTCACCCACCTTCCAATCTTGAGGATATGATCACCATAAAACACTATGCAATCAACCCCTAGACTATAATTGCGACATATGAATTCCATTACCTCATTCTATCATCCCTATAAGATTGTGTAAATTCTAGATTAAGCAATTACTACGTTAAATAAGCTTATGTATGCCTGTCATCAGTATCCTTCAGAAAAATTTAAATTTGATTGATCAAAATTGCAGAACATATCATTCAGTTTTAGAATAGTTGGCTTGGCCCCTATCTTATTGTTAATGCAGAATATGTCCACTGGTAAAATTCTTTTTATGGTGGATGTTTCTTCAAATCACAAATTTTGTGCTACCTGAGACAACTCTTAAAGCTACTGTTTATCAGTTACCCAGTTTTGTTAATTACGCTTTGAAACTATAAAATGAGAAGTACTACGCAGGCAGTGATCCGGTGCCATGTAGAAATATGGCCATCTGCTTCCAGGCAATCACTTAGCACTTATACTCTTATATAAGGATTAATTTTAATTAGATAAAATAAAGAAAATAAGTTCTAAAATTTGCTCAACTTAAAATTACATATTCATACTGTGAACTTGTCTCATGACTAGAAATTTTCACAAGCTTATATTAGCTGCGTAAACACTTCATAACCCCTGTGTGATCATTGCATCAAGATGTTCAATCTAGAACTTGCTTATCCTAATAAGTACATTCGTACAAGTGTGCAGGCAACCTCATTAAAGGGATGGCTTGCAACCGGGTCCGCATGAAACGAACCAGTCCAGGGTTCGCTGACATATGAATCTCCTTTAGCCGGACAACATCAGTTAGTGACTATTTCAATTGATGCAATAGGTTACCAAGCATGGACGTGACCAAATTGGTGGCAAGCTGCGAAGCTGGCCATATGCGCATGCCTGCTCAAGAACCGTTCAGGCTTGAACTCTAGTGGGTCATTCCACACTAAGGGTTACGAGTTATGCCCCAAATGTTTACTTTAACTATTGTATTCTTTGGAATGTCATATCCACCAATTTTGATACTGGCACTGGCTGTATGGGGAAGCATCAATGGGGTTGGAGGGTGCAACCTTAGTGCCTCCTTGGCTACACATTGTAGGTAAGGGAGGCTCGAGATGTCCGACTCCTTCAGCACACGATTTGACCCAACAAACCTGCTCAGCTCCTCTTGAGCTTTGTGTTGCACTCATGGGTTCTTGACCAATTCAGCCGTGGCCCTTCAACTGTGATCACCATTGTGCTTGTGCCCATGCCTGAAGTGATAATGTTCCAAAAGAGTCCCATAATGGTGTGTTCAGTGAGGTCATACTCTTCTTGGAGACTAAGCAATGCATCCATGAAATGCTGCTTGACATTGAGTACACCACCACTCTTCGCGCTTCTAATTACCTTGCGCTCTTCCATGACACCTCTGATTAATTGTTCTTTACGTGCCAAATGCTTGGAAAACTCCTCATCATTGAAGAGCCATGAGGTCCAGCTCAGCCAGCTGATGTGTTCGATTATTCCAAGTGGTGTTCCAAGCTTGAACTCTTTACCTACAATTGCCTGAATACTAATCCTTGAGCATCCATTATGCCTTCTTTGGTTACAAATCTATTCCCAAAAACTTGTCCTGTAATGTTATTAAATGCTGGTGAACCCAAATACTTTCTCAGAACAAAACCTTTAGTACCATAATTATCCGGATTAGTGCATGTGCAGTCTTTGAAAATTGATTCAATCATGTCTCTAATGTCATCTCCCTTCATGGGTCGAACGCCGAAGGGCTTCAATGCTTTCAGGTGAAAACAGCTCAAGGGTACATAATTTTCTTACCTTAACATAGCGAGGGCCATATTCAGCCCATATAAGATCCTGACCATTTCTGGAAACGCTAGATACTGCCTTGGTCCTGTACCTATTCGCCAATTTATGGTCATTGGCTTTTAGTTCTTCTTTTGCCGATTCTGAATTTGACACTACAGCATTCAACTCTGATCCAATCCTGATAGATATGGTTGGACCATAAATTATTGACCACTCAGCATAACACAGGCATCTATCTGGTTTAACATGGTGAAGTCCATAAACGAATAGAATGAAGATGATTGAAATGAATACTAGACGGAAAGCCATTTAAAAGACGAATTTATATAATTGTTTCATCACCTCTTTTACATATTAATTGTTATATATATAGAGGAAGGAATTGCTAGTTTCAAGTCCTTCACATGTTGAATCTTTTCAAGAATTGTCCTTGATTGTCAATAATCAGTTATTCTAACAAGTCTGAAGGAATTATATGTTTTGGCGAGATTATGGAGGTGAACTTGAGTAGTTGATTTTGGCAGCTTTTTACGGGCATAGTTACAGACGCATAAGCGAAAACGTATCGTCTGCCAATGCAACGCAAACACACTGATGTTGATATAAAGTGACAAGTACTTGGTGATGTGACCAGCTCTCACTGGGAAGAAAACAAAGTCGCCAAACGTATAAATAAACCATGCCACGTGCTGAGGATTTGGTGTTATATGATGCAAAGATGCCGAGAGTGGACAGCAGATGGAAAACGGAAACGCATTAATTGGATGGTATTTGAAAAGAGTAAAACAGTGGACAAATTAAAGAAAGCAAAACTGGGAATTCTCTGAATTCTGGTTGCGAAAAGAAGTAGCAATTTAAAAAGGATTGAAATTGAAAAAGAAAAAGGAAAAGGTGGGGATGACATGAATGAACGTTTGGAGTATGATCACTCATAACATTAAATTTTTTATGCTGCAAAAGAAGCCAATAAATGAGTTGTTAAAGTCTGTCTCGTTTTCAAAATCAAATCCAAACAAGTACAGATATAAAAAGATGGAGAATTTGTGAATCTCAATATGGATCAGCCAGTCTCGGTTTCCTTATCTGAAAAAAACTGAAAAGTAGAGAGACTAGAGAATAGAGATGACCTCAGACGGTAAAACTCTGATAACTCTGAATTTTGGGTCTAACTCTAAGAATGGCTTTGGGAAAAGTAAAGCTACAAAATTCTTGGGCAGAATAAGCTTTTGTTTGTTTCATCTCCCAGGATTCTATTTCTTTATTTATTTTTAACAAAATTATGAAAAAAAAAAAAAGAAATAAATTATTTATGGGTCCATTTCAATATGATTTTCTAAGAAAAAGTAGTTGTGGTCCAACTAATTATCATTGAAGGGCATGTGCCGAATTGAGCTTATGCTTTAAGAGATTTAGATTGTCTGTGTTGTTATGCTTACTCGGCGTATTCTGATTGGATGTGACCAAGATTGGTTTGGATAACATATCCACAACAACATTTAATACGAGGACAAGGACTACTACTTCACTTTATTTTTTTTTTCTACCAATCAAAAGTTTCCAATATCTTTATATATTTACTTCACAATTTATTTTTTCTTTTAGAAAATACAATTTCGAAATGAATCCGAAATTCGGGTTTTCTTTCTTTCTTTTTTAATCTTATCTCAACATCAACTCTGTGATTGATGGCAATATCGGATAAAAAAGTGGAAGAAATCAAGTATGGATCATTATTGCTTTTCCTAGAAAAGGACAAACATGTCCTTATTCAATTTTCTTTTATATTTTATACCCGATTTACACTGTTTAAAGGAAGAAATCTTGATATCTTCGAATGGAGTATGGACCCTTTAAGAATTAAGAAAACCATATACATACCACAAGCATCTTATCATATCTTCTCCAGACCAAATTTTATTCAAAAATTTACCAGTCTCATCATTTATGAACTTCGTTATAATTAACCTTGTTTTTATTAGTTATTTAATTAAAATAAATATATATTATTTTAAATAATTCATATTTTTTTTAATTCTCATGAAATGAAAACATTCTCTAATTTTTCAGGGTGAAAATTTGAGAGGTAGTTTAGATATGAATTATGAAGGAAATGAACGGAATTAGGGTTTGAGGGGTCACATCCAAACATTCAGGAGCGCCATCGAAAAGACGAAATCACGTCACGTGTTGCCTGACAGAAAGTGACCAGAAAAAATAACATTGGCAAGTGGTCTCCACGAAACGAGTGACGCGAGTGGATGAGTTGAGATTTTATCCTGGGAAGTGAAGTGATGTGACCCAGCAACCAGTTATGTTATCAAAATCTTGTATGACGTCAGCCCTAGCTCACCAATGCAAGGACACCAACTGTCTATACTTTGATGTGTCACCCACCAATTATTCTCTCTCTTGCTTCTTTTTTTTTTTTTTTTTTTTTTTTTTTAAAAAATNCTCTCTTGCTTTTTTTTTTTTTTTTTTTTTTTTTTCAACAAGTCAAATTTGAGAACTATTTTACATCGGTGATTATTTAATAAACAGTAAAATTAATAACTAAAATTAAAATTATCAAATAAATAACATAATTATTCTACTATTTGGCACTTATGATATTAAGATATTATCAGTCATTTTCTACAAAAGCAAGCCCACTGCATTAGCATGCATTCGGTAGCTTCGATTTTGGTCTAAAACAATGATTGATTCAAATGACACTCACAAGTCAACAAATTATGTAATGGGCTCAGAATGGTTAGCCCAATTCAGAGTCTAATATTGTTTGTTATTTTTTGCAAGGACACAAATATTCTTATTTGGGACTTTGTTTGATGGGATGGTTGGATTAAACTAAACGTCAGTAAAAATTTCCTTTTTCTGTTTTTGAGAAAATTCTCAATTAGTTGAGCTCATGAATTTCCACTTTTCAGTGCAAAGCCTTAACTTTTACTCCATATAATTCACCATTTTGGTCATGAAAGCTGGAAAGAGGCAAAAAAATTGGATTATCTGGATGTGTGTAGTGAAGTTTGATGTGGATTAATCGACTATCACAACTGGAGGCCGATTAGCATCAGCTATCAAGGCATATTGGACCTACTAAGCTTGGCATCTTGTTAAGTCACAGATTGCTGCCAGTCAAATTTGAGTTGAGCACCAACCATGGATATTTGCATGGTTTAACCAGTACTAGTTTATTTGGGGAGGAAATAGTGTCCAAAATATAGAAAATGGAACCATCTTTATCAACTAGAAACACCCAACTTTCTTCCGGTTCCATGTAACGTATGTTGGTCCTATTATGCAAGAAATTGGGTGATTGGCACGCAGGAGCAGCAGCAGTCGGACAGATATTAATATGGGTTCTTAGCTAAATTGGATGGTAAGCTGTCTTCTTCAATGGCTTATTGTGATACATAAGTGCAAGAGATGTGGTCTCAGAAAAGGCAACAATATTTTAAAGGATCAATCGTCCACATCTCTTGGCAAACTGGTCCACATTGTAGTAGTCATGTATAGGACAGCAAAACAGAAACTATCAGTGCCTGCTGGCACCCTCCAACCCATCAGATGCACACACACATCTTTGAACATGGATTATGTCTCCTCACCATCACATACGAGTTCCACCCGGGTTGGGCAACAGTGAACAAAAGGAAGATATTGTAAAGAGTGATAAAACTTGGATCAACAAGTTTATGCCAAGTGCTTGTGGCTGTCATGAGATGCTGTAAACCTAGAATATTTAAATGCTTTTCTTTAATATTTTCTTGGTAACTCCATCTTTTTTCCCTTCTGGGAAAGACATGCAGAGGACATCTTGGTTAATTAAAATCTATAGCTATGTATTTGCATTCCAACTTTGAGGGGCTGCACGCAAGCCAGCTCAAAGTTATTGTTTTTGTATGATAAAACCGAAGAGTTGATCGCAAGCCACAGGCCAATTGGCAGGTACTTACATAAGAAACTCGTATACGTACAAGTAATATATGATCACACTATCTGCGAAATGAGAAAAGTAGAGGACTTTGGTAAAACTTTTAGTTCCATACATATCATGTTTATGAGAGAAATTATATTGTTCAATCTGAAAGTCATTTATTGTATTAACAATACAATTTTATTTTTTCCCCTCGAACGACGCTCAATCATTTTTTCACTTTTCAATAGAAAATTACTCACTGGAAGCTCATTTGATATTCCTATTCCTGATCAGCTAGGGAAAATCAGCGGTCGACAGACAGAGAGAAAAGAGTAAAGGAGGCAAGTCTACTCAATTGATTAAGCCGCAAAAACTCTTTAATCTTGATAACATGCACAACTTTATATCTCATCGCAAACGATATCGTATAAATTTTTAGGTTTTTCAAGAAAAGTTTCACTACTTCCAACTTTCTTGTTTGAACACTAGCATTATAGAGTATTTGTTGGATGTATTTTGTATAGAAATGTCGAATTGTTGCATATCAATTATATAAACAAAGTAAAGAATGTTATCAGGAAACCTTAAATCGGATAACAGATGGCTAGCTAGTGTATCTTTAATTATTACATGATGTACGTGTTGTGCTTAACAAGTAAATCAAAATGTTAGCCCACTATATATAGTTCTGATCTACACAGATGAAGACTTCAAAAATCTTATCTTGACAAAGCACTAATCAAACAAAGAAGCTTATACGTGAAAGCATTTCTAATAATGAAACAGGTAAACTACAAGTTTCACTGATTTTCACATTTCTGTTTGGACAATACTATGCAAACTAAGGTTCATGATTAATGATTTACTTGAAAGTATATGAAGGGTAAGGCCAAAATGGCGTCTAGTTACTAGAGCATCACATCTCTCAAACGGCCAAGATCTTGTCCCTAGCTTTTATCACTTTTCAGTGGAAGTATGGAGTGCTTCAAACTTTCTAATTCTTAATAGGTATTCCACGAATCCAGGTTTTTTAAAAAAGTGAAATTTAATAATATCATCAGCTGTAGCTTGCTTCTTTAATCGAGCTTTTGGTTGGGATTCACCTTAATTATAATAATATCATCTGCCAATTTATACCCCAATTTAAACTTGGCTTCTGGGCTTCATCAACAGATCTTTCTGCCACTATCACATTAGCTATTCAATCCCTGTTAGGATCAAAGTTGATCAAAATGATGTTTATTTGAGGAATATTTTGTATTTGATTATGATGATGGTCAAGGTATATATAATTTAAGCATAGATATATCTATAACAGAATAGACATATGAAGAAAGGATCATGATCTCTTTTACTTTTGTGCATTCGAAATAAATTGAATGGGAACATGAGGAACTGTTCAAGGCTGACAAGTACGCAAGTCAAGACCTAAAGAGTTTAGCAGAATAATAATTAAAGAGAAACCTGGTATTTGTGATTCCCTCCATTTTTGCCCAACTTAATAATTGCTTTGATTAGCTTTTTTGATTGATAATATTAATAATAAATATCTTTGAATAATGAAAGTTGCAGGAGGATTATTATCCAAAAATATACCCAACAACCGCGTGACTCAGTTCTGAATGGAAAGATGAAGATGAAGAGAGATGAATACTGTAATTTGTAGATTGTGATGAGGAGGGCTAACCTTAACCCTGGCTGGCCAGTGGCCAAGTCTAACCCTAACCGTAACCCTAGCCCTAGCTAGGCTGGCTAGCTAGGGGTGAGCATAAGGGCAGCTAGGTAAAGGTCAGGAAAGGGGCAAAGGGAAAAATTTTCTCACTACTGGGAGGAATCCCGAAGTCTCCCAAGCAAAGGTGCAGAACAAAGGCAAAGGCCAAAGGCAAAATGAAATGATTACTTGAATGAGATGGGACCCACATGATAATCTTTCCTTTCTAAGTCTCTCAATTTTTTGACTTGGGATTGGGTCCCACCTCGGCCACCATTGTCTTTATGGATTGAATGATAAAAAGAGCACCTCACGTGGAGTCTGAACCAAAGGGGCTGTCCAACCACAATAAAAGGGAACCCCAGGATTCATAAATTTTCTTTTTTCTTTTATAAATAAAAATAAAAATCCCCTGATTTTTTTTTTAATTTTTATTTCTGTTTTTCAAAAACAGAAACACATCAACAAAGCAATTTCTTTTCCTAAAAAATTTGCTTTTTAAAGTTCACCCATATAATTCCCACTCATTATCTTTGTTGCTTAAAGCTTGCCTTGCCTTGCCCCTTTCTCCCCCCCCTTATCTCCTCTCCTCTCTCAGCTTGACCTACATTCTAACACACACTCACACATACACATCAATTCTCATTTCATACCAATTCCCAGCACAAATATAAGACTACTCTATAAACAGATTCATTCTCTATGCAACCAGAAAGAGAGAGACCCACAAACAGATTAAATTAAAGCTTTTTATTTCTCGCTCACTCACTATACTCTCTCATAAACCAAAAACCAAAAACCAAAAAAAAAAAAACAAAAAAAAAAATTAAATAAAGCTACTAGAGAAACAACCTACTACTTGCATGNACTCACTATACTCTCTCATAAACCAAAAACCAAAAACCCAAAAAAAAAAAAAAAACAAAAAAAAAAATTAAATAAAGCTACTAGAGAAACAACCTACTACTTGCATGCTATCATGGAAGGAGGAGGCAGTGACGATCATCAACTCCACCACCGCCATAACTTTCCATTCCAGTTACTCGAAAAGAAAGAAGAAGAGCAACCGTGTTCATCTTCTTCAGCTTATGCTTCACTTCCTATCTCTTCTGAACAACCTAATGCAGCAACAACAAATCGTTCCATTTCTAGCCTCCAAATCTCTCCAGAGTCATCCAAGAAGCCGCCTCCTAAACGAACCTCCACGAAGGATAGACACACCAAAGTTGATGGACGTGGCCGCAGAATTCGCATGCCTGCTCTCTGCGCAGCTAGGGTTTTTCAGCTCACTCGTGAGCTTGGTCACAAATCTGACGGTGAAACCATCGAGTGGTTGCTTCAACAAGCTGAGCCTGCAGTGATCGCCGCCACGGGAACTGGCACAATCCCCGCTAACTTCACGTCGCTTAATATATCATTACGTAGCTCGGGCTCCAGCATGTCAGTTCCATCCCAGTTAAGATCTGTAAATTACAACTCGAATTTCTCTATGCAACAACGTCGGAGTTTGTTTCCTGGTATTGCTCTGGACAACACGACGCCAACAACATTTCTCAATTTTCAGTCGAGTAATTTGAATGCTATGCTGCAAGCGAAGCAAGAATTGCGGGACAATAATAATTCGTTGGAGCTATCAGAGACTGAGGAAAGTTTAGGAAGGAAGAGAAGGCCAGAACAAGAGCTTTCACCGCAGCATCAAATGGGGAATTACTTGATGCAGTCAAGCACAGGTGCGATTCCGGCAAGTCATGGGCATGGTCAAGGTCAAATTCCGGCAAATTTTTGGATGTTAACTAATTCTAATAATCCAGTCATGAGTGGTGACCCAGTATGGACGTTCCCTTCAGTCAATAACAGTGCTTTGTATCGAGGCACCATGTCTAGTGGGTTACATTTTATGAATTTTTCAACCCCTTTGGCGTTATTGCCTAGTCAACAATTAGGATCAAGTATAAGCAGCGGTGGAGGTGGAGGAGGAAGTGGTGGTAACATGAATGAAGGGCAGCTGAATATGTTAGCCGGGTTGAATCCTTATAGAACGGTTACAGGCATATCGGAATCGCAAGCAAGTGGATCACATTCACTTCACGGCGGAGGGGATGATCGACACGATACAACAAGTCATCACTCATAAGATCATTTCATTACATATCATCCCTTTTATTTACTTTTGTGTGTAGTTTGATGTGTAACACACGTGAGGTTTGATTGATGCCCAGCAGCTGCTTAAATTTGAGTTTTTGTAATTCCAATTCCAAATATTTTTTTTGGTGTGGTTAGTATGGGGTGGTTCTTAGGGTTGGGTTTGAAGGGAAAGATCAGAAAAACACTTTAATTTTAACATATATGGGTATTGCCTTTGCCTATGCCTTTCGTGCAGCCTGGTTCTGGTTCTCATTTGGGTTTTGTTCTTTTTAATTTTACACAATATCTGGTCATCATTGTTAATTTGTGCAATTATTATTCTTATTTTTATTAATTTGTTTTTCTTTCCTCAAAATTAAGCTGGTACTAGTACTACTACTTTTGTGTAATCTATCTTATATGCTTTGTAATGGAGAAAAATGACTTTATGATGATGCCATATGGTAAGTCTCCTACCAAACCAGCATTGGATTTTTTTTTTTTTCGTATCTCTTTCTCGCTCTTACATTCACTCTCTTTCCTCTCCTTCTCTCTGTTGTTGTTGTTGTTGGTCTTGTGGTGGTGAAAAGGCAACAAAATTTGTGTAGTAGTGAAAGAGATGAAACAGTCGGAGAGTGCACTGTATTTATGGTATTAAAATTTTTACAAACTTTACTTTGGGGTTTCTGATTCTAATCTCTGCCATGAATCTCAAGGTTTACTGCATCAATGATTAAGTTTCCTCAGAGAAATGGGGTTAATAGGACTGTGGGGTCCAAACCCTTATCAGTTCCAGGTGTTGGCTCAGGTAATGGGTCCCAGCTGCTGCTCATTGCCCAAACCAATGTACAATGTCACTGACAAACAGGTGGATCATTCCTCCTCTCTCTCTCTCTCTCTCTCTCTCTCTCTCTCTATTTTTTTTCTTTTTTCTTTTCTTTTCAATTCTATAAACTCTCTCTCTCTCTCTCGAGTTGTTTACTCTTTACTGGCACCATTTAGAAATCTGTGGTGGGTTTTAATGACCCTACAGCTACCTGAATGTGGCCCAGCAGCCTCATTAATCTGTACCGTTCATTTGGGTGGGCCAGGCTTTGATGGGCACATTGAATGATTGGGTCTCAGTGAGAAAAATGTGGAATCTGGAGTTTCATGCCCTCAACCCAACACCAACTTGTTCTTCAATCAATCAAACTATTTTCCAATTTCAAATACCTTTTTAGCTGATTGTTATGGCGCTCCCGCTTTCTCTCTCTCAGAGAATTTTCCTTCAATTTTTTGTTTTAGGATTTCTGGGTTTCCTCTATTCAACTTCAAAATCATGCATACTTTTACTTATCAATAATTTATTGGCCTTACAGATATTTGTAACATCACCGACACCTGTCAAAGGAATACCTATCTTCGTGTGCTGTGTTGTGCAACACTAAACTGTTTACTGTAATGTGATTTGAGTATGCATTCTCTTTCGAGGAATTGTCCAAAAACAGTAAATACAAGGAAGAAATTAAATGGAAAAGTTACATTCATTTGCTGGTGTTAATGCACAATCATGCAAGCAAGACAAAATTCTTACCATGTGAAGATGGGAAATTCAAAGATTTTTGGGGTTCGATGTGTGATTTGACAACTAGTTCAAACTATTAATAAGGGTTACTATGTAAATAAAATCACGTACCAATTTCAAAAAAGTGAATTTACGGTATGCAGCTTTGGGAAGAGAAGAGAACAATTATGAACATAGCTTCATTTAGTTTTCTTTTGGGGCATGTTTTTACTCCTTCGTTATTGGTCCCTCTAAACTGCCCAATTCATTACTTAGAAAATTAATCCTATATTAATGTTTAGCAAGTTACATTAATAAATTTGGTTTAGGAAGCGACTTAACGTGGCACAATGATAAGTCATATCTTTTAAGTAGTTAATCCAATTTAATTTCACATGTTTTAGCATTTATTAGCTTTAAGTGTACGTGTTGGGAAATTGGTGTCATGCCATCATCGCAGAATTGAAATTGGTCTGCCTCTCGTACGGTTAATGCACATGGAAACGAACCCATTTGGTACAACAAAATTGGTCCCCCAAAGACAATCTTGTATCTCTGAGATAGCATTGATTAGACTATCTCAACCATGAAAACATATGGAGGTTGAACAAACAAGTCGGCATCGGTTTTGGAACTAAAAGTGTTGCTTATTAGCTTATTAGATTATAAGACTCGGAAGATTCCATTAATTTGGCCCAGAAAATCTCTTAATGCCACTTCGAACTCTAGATTTGGGCCCCGGAAGATCTATTAATCCCACTAAGTTCTTGATGATATATTATGATTATGATGATTCAAAATCATTGATGCCCAAGCAGGTGTGATGTGCCTATCTACTTGCAGTTTTGCCTGCAAGTTGGTGGAAGCATAGACATGTAATTACTTATCAGCTAGCTCAGGAGACTCTAGCTAAGAGTCAAGAGACCCACCAACAAACCCACCAAAATGTTTTTGTGTACGAGACTGCTCTTCAACCTATCGATCTATACTCTGATTTGTGACAATTCCATCTGGATGTTGCGCTTTCGTTTTATGGTTTCTGCATAAATTCTCAAACCAGACAATTAATAAACCAAACCCACTTTAACTCTTCCACTTCCACTTTTCTGGAAAATTGCAAATTATAATATCTAACATCTCAATGAAATATCCAATAACAAGTTACAAGTGCCTTTATCTAGGCCCAGATAAACGCAGCCTAAAAGGGAATTGCTCAGAGTTTTTATTTTCTCCTTTTACAATTTACTGACCACTTTTCCTTTTTCTAACCATTGTGATCTTTTCTGTCTTTCACCAGATAGTGATGATTCTGATGAATATCTATGTAGAATGTAACGTCCTTTACAATTACAAAGCCAATGACACCTCACACCTCCACAACACCCATGCACATGATCTCAAAGTTTACTACACAGTAAAGTTTGCGTAAAGTGCTGGCTTTTGTGAACTTGGCATGTGTGATGTTGGCTACCAATTTAGTAACCCAAATACAAAGAGATATATCCAGAGATTGGCTTTAGCCTCTATATATCCTCTTTCCTCGACAAGGGTATCTCTTATCTCTTCTCAATTTAATGCCAAAATATTATTTAACAAGTAACAACACATCATTCAACCATATTATTGAAAATGCAAAGCAGTTCTACTGGATGATGATGGATGAGACGCTGTGGCGTTGATGGGTGTCGAAATGAATTTGAGGGCTTATTAGATACTATTATCCTAACTCAACTCCAAACTAATATTAGAAGAGTTTGAATAACACAAATGAAGTACGATTAGATATAACAGCAATACAGCAAATAAAACTTTAAATGCTTATGACTGTCACCGTGCAATATATTTATCAGACGGTGGTGCATGTAGACCATGACCATCTATCTATCTGGCTGTCTGCCTATGTAGAGTAGGCTAGACATTGATCAAATTTTGGAATAAACTTAAAGCAAAGAGTCAAACTAGCATTCAATTCATATTCAGAAAACTAGATTCTTTAGGTCTTTTTATTTTTTATTTTTTAAAAGTTAGATTTGAAAAATAGTTGCCATTTGAGTTTAGAACAAGATGTAATTTTAAAATTGACGTTTCGTTATGGTCATCTTATGGGGAAGAAACAAATGTCTTTCTCTGGCTTTTTTAACAATGGGGGACAGCGCTCGTGTAACGTAATAAATGGATGTCTCTTAGGTTGAGTCTTTTCAAAACTCTCCTCCATTATAACTATCATTTATTGGATTGTAAGCAAACGAAACAAATATTAAAAAATAATCGATTAATTTCTTAAGGATTTTTTTTTTTGTAAAATATAAATATCTCTAAGTGGGTTTTTTTTTTTTTTTAATGGATACTAGAAAATTAAAACTTGAAAAAAATAAAACTGACTGTTAAAGTCAGATTTCGAAAGTGAAAGTATAAGTAGATTAATACTTTGGATTCTGTTCCTTCTGTGTCCCATTCCAAACGCAACACCATTACGAGTTCTAATGGCATCATTGGCTATTATTAAGACATCAAAAAACTAAGATATAAAAAAGAAAAAAAATTATATGGAGATGGCAAGTGCTAGAAATTGGTTGAGCCATTTCAAGCCTGTAACTTTAATCTGGTTCATCTCTCTAATCTTGTTCTACTCTTTGTTCAACATGGCCCTCCATTATTCATCCCAAAATTACCCTCCTTCTTTGTCAGGTAATCGCCTTCTTCCTTGTGGTTTCTGAGAATTTCTTTGAGGCATTAAAGAAAATTTTCTGTTTATAAGCTTGTAAGATCCGCTTTGACTGATTACTGATTAGATCAATAAAGGGTTTTTAGCTGTCGAATAAAAGATTAATCTTGTTTAAAAGTGTGGTTAACCCATGTGCTATATTCACGTTTGATGTGTTTGTTGACATGGAAATTGATCAGAACTTGAGCGCAATCACAAGTTATTTTTGTTTTTGAGGGTTTAAGGGATAGATTAGACTTTATGATGACCCTTTTAAGAGTATGCTAAAATACAGGACTTTAGGAGGAATTTTAGATGTTAATTCTGCCAGATCGGGAAAATTCTTAATTGAGATTCTGCTGAAGGCCTTCTGTTTCGGACTTGCAATTTTTTATCTTAGTTCAATCTGGAGTGCACATCAAGGATTTTAACTTACATTTGTGCTGGACTAGTTGAGTGATTCTAACTTCAAGTATGGTTTGTATAAGGTTCTGATAATTCAATTGAGGAGCGAAGGGTGAAATTGTATGATAAGATGACAAAGGACTTAGATGAACATGGAGCGGCTTTCTTGAAGCATGGGGAAACATCTCAGTCATTGTCAGTTTCAGACATCTTTAATCTCAAGGATGGAGTTGTAACACCTGTACTTAAGGTAACATATGATAAATTCAGCTACAAGCTTAATCACATGGTTACTTTTTTATGTTTTATGAGTGAGTGATGGATTCTATTCTGTTTCTCAGGCAGCAAACCCTCCTGTACGAGCTAATGTTTTGTATCTGAGCACAGAATATTCATACCACATATCGTAAGCTTTATTTTGCTTATCTTGCTGTTTTCATTTACTATGTCTCTTTCTAGCATGATTCATACAATGTGAGTGAGAAGAATATGTGGGCTCAGGCACTTAAATGGCAGAAGAAATATCCCACTTTTTTCTTGGAAACCACATGTTTGCGTAGTCTAAGCTTTCTGGTTTCTCATCTTTTGAAAAATTTCAGTGATTCGATTTGTTCAGTAATTTCCTTGTTTGAAATTGAGTTGAGCCTAGTTTTTTGAAATAAAATTAAGAGATAGCATATTAACTAACAAATTAAACCTGTATTCATTAATCTGCATGATTTAATTGTGGATGCATCATTGAATGTATTTGATTATGAATGCACAGATGATACATAGAGAATTGATCATGTGTGGCTGATAATATTGATTGAAAGGCAAGTAAATTGCATGGTTAAAGCTCACGCAACCATGCTGTATTTCTTTTATGCCCAATTGCTCCCTAAGACTCATAAGATAAATACCCCTCGTCTTGATTTGTAGACCAAAATTATTGATTTTAAGGGCTGCAAGTATAGATGATAATAATGTTTGCAATTAGTGGTCATTTCTTTCTGAATGAAGGCAGWCCTAATGATGCTTATGAAATAATAATGCTCCACTACTTGTATTTGAAATGAATATCCATTCCATTAAAAAAAAAAAAAAACTATCAGTCATTACTGTATTACACTTGAACCTTCTACATATCTATATGTGTATATTTTCCTATTACATGCTTCCATAGTTCATAATGAAACTTTGATGCCTAAATCGCATATCCATACTATTCTTGTTGCAGAGAGGCTGTAAAACATGTATTCAGTTCACATTTTAATAAAGGTGAGCCATTATATAGCTTATCTGTTCACATCTATACCTTGGAATTATGTTTCTCCAGATCATTTCTTTTTTAGAAATTTCAATTTCTACTATTTGTTACCTCATTTTTGGCTTGCTTATGGACATCTTTGTTAGCAATCTGGTTTCAGAATTCTAGTTTGTACCATTTTAGCATGTTTCATGCCTCACATCATATTTCACCTGTTCCTGCCACCGAAGATGAGGTAAATTTCATGTTTAAGCTAACTCTGATATAGCTATAAAAAAGAAGAAAAAAAAAAAAAAGCTATTATGGCTTGGGTTTTGATATAAACTTTTCTGTTTTGTTAGATTGAAGCTGAAGCAACTGCCGTTAGAGCTGTGGCAGAGAGCCTCTGTCCTTTAAAAGTTGTCCTAGATAGGGTGGTTTTAACTTCAACTGGTGTTCTTCTGGGTTGCTGGCAGGTTACTCTCTATAACTCTATAGTATCCTCTTATTTCCTCCCTTGCCCTCCCTTACTCTCTCCCTCCTTCCCTTGCCCCCCTTCTCTTTCTCTCACACACCACCACCCACATAGTGAATAAATGTAGTATGATCTGTGTTATGAAAGTAATGTCATTGGCAATGAATTGTGATTCTCCATGCTGTATGTTGCACGGTCACAGTATTTTTTCTTTTCTCTAACTTGAGTTGACAATGTCATTTTGATCCTATTGGAGTTACCTTCATCTTTCTTACTTATAATGTTGAAGTAATTCCTTTAGATGTTGGAGTATTTAAGTTTTTGGAATTTTTGAATATAAGAAAAGGGAAATGGAAACATTTGTTTATTAAATTCTTATAAATTCT
>JANLJB010004241.1:10914-44459 GCA_026212285.1 Bursera cuneata
CAATACGAAAGAACGCAAACCGCAAATCAAAAACAGGCTTCTTAGCCAGCAATTTCCATCAAAATGTTCATCGTCTAATACAAATTGTGCTTCACTACGAAACCTTTTCAAGTCAAAACGTAAATTGCACTTTAGTTAAACGAAACGCGAAAGCCTCAAAACGGCAAGCAAGTGATTGAATCCTAAGATAAAATTGGAATGACGAATGTACGTTCAAAGCAGAACGAAATGCTATAACAGTCATTAAAAGTTTAATCGATCAAATCAGTGAGTTAGGTGCAAGAAGAAACGGATCAGATCCAACGATAGAGAAAGTTTCTGGAGCTGACCTTGATGATTCGACGTAGGTACTGAGGGAGCATGGGGTTTGCTCGCGACGCGGCGGACGAAGAACGCCCTTTCGAGACTGACGTTGGCAGCATCTCTCCTCTCTCTTCTGTTTATCGCTCTTTGTATATGTGTTTTTTTCTGCTTTATCGATATTGGTTTTGTTTTTCACCAAAGATCTGAGCAGGTTCTATATTTGCAATTTTTTCTTTTTTTATGTTCTTTAATTTTTCTCAGAGTTCTCTCTCTTTCTGTTCAGTTCAGATGCGAAGGAAGCAAACATAAAAACGACGACTTTTTTTTTTTTTTTTTTGGTGCTCTTCACCTAAGCAAACTTCGTGCAATCTAAATCTATGTTCTTCGGTTTGCTCTTGGGCTTGGTCCTGGGCTTGATCTTGGGCTTAAATTAAGGCTTGAACAATAAAGCGACCTAGTGCAGTGCTGTTGGCCCCCGTTTCTATTTTCTCAAATGGGTGTATAAAATAGTGCTATTGACAAAAAGTGGAGAGGAATCATTCGAAAATATGTGGTGTGCACTTAGCAGTTCTCAATAGAAGCCGCTAATGCCTTTGTGCAATCGTCATCAACCCTCCTGCTTCCCACTTCCCGCCATTCGTCCTATCCAGTTTCCAATACTCTCTTACATGTTTTACACTTTCGGATTCTTTTTATCTCCACCATTCTTCCCTTTGCATGATTCTATACATAAATGATACTTCTTTCTGACGTTATCTTTTCTTTCATTTTCATGCTTTATTTATGGTGGGAGCTTCAATATAACTTTATTTATTGTCGGATATACTATACACATTTTATGTATAGCAAGATACTCACTACATATAATGGAGGTTTATATATGTATGCATTATCCTAAGCTTTCTTGTGCTTGGCTCATACCAACCAAAAGAAAAATTGAATTTAGTCATTTATTATTTCTTTCAAATTTCGAATAAACAAACCCATTTTTTTTCCTTTTGAATAAAAAATTATTCAAATGTAAATTATATTGATTTGTATACATAGTTCGTCCGTGTGAATCTCATATATAGATTAAATTAAAGAAATAAAATAAATTAAGGAATCTATAATGAAATTAAAATTTAATTTAAAGTATGTTGATAAATTATTTAGTTATTATAATCCATTTATACAATATAAACAATACTTTATATAAGAAAATTAAAATATTTATACATTTTTTAGATTTTTAAAAATAAAAATAGGAAAATTAATTCCTTCTTTCTATTTTTAAAGAAAAAAAAATTCTTCATTCACTGCAGGTAATTTTGACTACTAGAAATTTCAAATTATAAAAAGAACTGAATTTGTAACAAAAAAAAAAAGAAAAAAAATCCAAAAATATAGAACAACTAAAATTCTAAATTAACCGAAAATTATTGAATTTAACAAAATTAAATTAAACGTAATTCTGTGCGGTCTTCAAAATTATTTTTCTTTGAGAAAACAAAACTCTACCTGATTAACTCTTAATTAACCTCTAATTATACTTTAAATATTTCAATCAATCTTGCTAATCCCTATACGCTTAACCCCAGCATTTTTTATCGCCTCTTCCATGTAAGTTCTAACTTCTTTTCTTATCATCTCCTGCATTAAAGCTAAAAACTCCGGCCCAACCGACGTCGTATTATGCAACCGTCTCGTCCTTCTATTACAATCATCACTCTCCTCCCGATAAACCTCCATCGGCGCCGAACACCGAGTCGACTCGTGCCTCCTCAACTCGTTGCCAGGCAAATTCAAAGTAAGTTCTGTTGACACGTCGCATGTATCGTCCACATCACGACCACCGTTTCCAGCCTCAGTTTCAACAACTTTCGTTACAGGCATGTCAGAAATCGAACCGGAAGTCACGTGCTGACCCGAGTCACTCACGTCTGATCCAGCCAGACTACAAGAAACACCGGAAACCGAAACCGCCGGTCTTTTCTTCTCATGATGATTATTTCCTCCTCCGTCGATATCCATATCATCGCTGTCGTCGTCCGCCATTGATATCGTCGAGTACTTCCGCTTCAACGTCGAGTTCCAGTGGTTCTTGATCGCGTTATCCGTGCGGCCGTTCAAGAGCCGCGATATGGTGGCCCACTTGTTCCCGTACTTCGCGTGTGCTCTAGCGATGATCTCGTCCTCGTCGGGAGTGAAAGCGCGGTGCTGGACCTCGGGAGAGAGCTGGTTGCACCACCGCAGCCTGCAAGATTTACCGGAACGTCCAGGAATCGATTTGGATATGAGAGACCAGTTTCGGGCGCCGTGGCGTTGCACGAGTTGGTGCAACAGTTGGTCCTCCTCCGGGCTCCACGGACCCTTAACCCGATCCAGTGATGAATCTCGATCCATGTGGAAACAAAAACAAAACCCTAGAGACAGATACAGAGACAGAGGGAGAGAGAGATAGAGAGTGTGCTGTTGTGAGAGAGGAGGGGAGGAGTTATGGTAGGCTTATAAAGGAAGGGAGGGTAGGGTAACTGATGGAGTCGGTTAACCGATTCAGGTAATAAGCGTTATAGTGACGGAATGACCAAACACTGTTAGTTTTCATGTTTAATTATTTACAGCTGTTATAACGTCCATGTTTGGCCACGTAAGCAGCTTGGATCCCGGAGAATCCCGGTTATTTTCCGGGTAAATTTGTGAATTTCTCGAGGAAGAGTATTGAGTATGGGTGGGTTTGCAGTTATTTAAATATATTTTCATAAATTTGGAATATTTTAAATTTGTAATCATAATTTTTAAACAAAAATTATAAAATAAATATTAACTGGCCGGATTAATTATAATGGTCTCCTAGTTAATGGGTTGTTTTGACTTGTAACAAAATTTTATTTTATATCTATTATTTAGTGCTTACACAAGTTCAATTTTAATAGACGAAACATTTTAATAACTTATTAAAAGATCTTAAAATAAGTAGTTGATGAGTATTACTATTAACTCAACATCTAAAACGAACAAATTCTTTAATTCAATTTACTAAATAATATGTTTTCATTTATCTTATTTGAAATACGATCTTTATCAATATATCTAACTAATTATTGAAATGACATATTCTTAATTAAAAGTTAAATTGGGTTAAACTAATTTTCTTTAATTTGAAAATATTCAACATATTAAATTTGATTATTTTGTTATATTTATTTAAGTGATGCGAATCTATCCTTAATAAGTATATAATTAAAAAATTATATATTTCAAAAATGTGAATTTATATTTATTATAAAAGTAATTTTATTAGGTATTGCTAATGTGGGATTGTAAATTTTTTTTCCTAGAATTTTAAATAATCCAATTCTTTTCTTTGTTTGATTGACTTTTTAACAGTTATGGAAGTTATTCAAATGGGAGAATTTTAAAAGTCGTGATACATCGGTGGAGAGAGAGTTGCTGGGAAGATGTAGGAGTGGATAGAGTTTTGACTGAGCCAGGCTGGAGAGCATTACGTGAAAGAATTTGATTTCGGTTTCCTTTTTTTCTTTGTAGTTTCGTGTTTTTTTTTTTTTTTTTTAAATTNGTTTCGTGTTTTTTTTTTTTTTTTTTCAATTGATAAATAATTGGATATTTGTTTTTGGTACATTGAGGTGCAAGTAAGGGAGGAACTGGCGTGGCAAAAACGACAAGAGTGGTCGCAGAATTGGAGAACGGATATGACTGACAAGCTGTCAGTCCAGCCTGTAAACCTGTCAAAGGGGTGACAAGCTAACGGCCTTTTGGTCACCGACACGAGGCAGTGACCGACTCCCTAAAATTTGAACTGCCACACAAGCTCCAATTGTGACACTTCACTGGCTACCTGAACGCTCTACTTGGATTGGATGCTCCCGCTACGCGGTTATCCGTTATTTAGTGCCGTTTGTTTGTTGAATAGCATTACGAGTTTGAAGGTCACACGCATGAGTTTTTTATTCCTTTCCATGAGCAGCAGTAGTTATATAAGGGGGAATTATAAAAAATTAAGTGGCTGATTTTAAAAATAATCAACCTTCTGATTTATACCATTTATCTATCCACTTATACTTAAAAATAACTAAAATATTCATCTCTTATAAATTCATCTTTCCCTTTTCTAATATTTTCTGATCGGAGGAAATTATCAAACTTATTAGACTACCATCGGACCTATTAGATAGTTACTGAAACGTTATTGAGTTTTTCAAACCCACTAGACAGTCATAATAAAAAAGTTAATAAACAATCGTTGAACGCTTCATACACTCGACAGATAATCACGGACAATAGAAGATAATCACAATTTGATTGAGAAATTTTTTTTATCATAATAACTATGAATAATTGATAAATTATATAAATTGATGAGGTTGATTACTTTTAAAGAATCCCCTAATTTTGGTTATTTCTTATAATTCTTTTTTTTAAGTGTTTTAGATATGTCACGCATATAAAATATGTTTTTAATCATGTATTGCGTTATTATAATTTAATTATTGAAATTGAAGTTGTGTAATTCATAACTTATTTGTAAAATATAAAAAGTTATTATAATTTTTATTTAAAATCATAATTTAAATTTTAACCATATGTTTCACTTGATTTAATATTTAAATTTTAAATTAAAAAAATACATGTTTAATGTGATTATCTCATCAATCATTATCTCTCTACACAATTGAATTAAGATAACCATATATTTCAAGTTAGGGGCTACTAACCCCGTTATCCGCTTAACGGGGTTTTGAGCCTATGACAGCGAGTGTAGCGTTCCCTCGTGAAAGCGAGTGGGGAAAGTCTTGCACGCTCTCCTTGACAAAGACAATTTATAAATGGGGGGCGCTTTCGATGGAGCTTCACTTTTGTTTCTTAATTTCTGGTTGGTTTAAAATTTGAATTGGGAATAATAAAATTAATAAATTAAAGCATACAAGGGATCGTAACGTGATTTTCTGTTACTACCTAATCTATCCCCCGATCCCTTGTTTTCTGGGGAATTTACTCTGACCTCCCGATTAGATTTCAAGAAAACACTTAACCCACCATTTTTATTAAACTAACTCTTATCCCCCAAAAAAGTACTACTGTTTTCTCAAAACTAACACTTACCCCCCAAATATTTGGGGGGTAAATGTTAGTTTTTTAAGGGTATTTAGGGGGTAAGTGTTAGTTTAATAAAAGTGTGGGACAAAATGTTTTCTTCAAATTTAATTGGGGGTTATTGTAATTTCCCCCTTGTTTTCTAGTTGTAGCTGGTGTTACGTTGAGGTCCATGTCTCTCTCGGCTCGGGTGAGGTCAACTTACTAGAAAAGAGTAAGCGAAAGGATTAGATTGAGGAAACGTGTTCTACTGTAATTTGACCGTAGATGTTGATTGTTGCGTCTTCTCTATGACTATGCTTCTTGAGCCAATCATGTGACTCTTATCAAGTTCCTAATTATTATTATTTTTTATCTTTTTCCTGCCTAATTTTGAGGGTTTTGTTTTAAAAAAAATGCGTAATAATAATTATTTTTTGCCTGCCCAATTTGGATTAAATCATTAGAGTGCATAAACTATGTAAAAATGTATCATAATAACATATAAAATGTTCACTTCATATCATTGTTTGATTAATGTTTGTACCTAACATTTAAGTGATCAAAATAGAGTTTTATTCTTTTTATAACACTTAGAATATCATATGGTCGGTGCTATCAAATTCTCTAGCCTATTTGATGAATTGAAAACTTTCATTAACATTTTAAAAAATTTGAATCATCTTAGTGTACATCCTCTTATGGCTATCCCTGATATAAAAAATTTAATAATTAACCGGCTTGTGTTGGGAAACTTCTCAGGATACGAAACACATATCCGGTGAGATTAGTCAAGATACGCGTAAGCTGACTCGAATACTCACATTTTAAACAAAAAAATCTATAAAAACTTGCGTAAACTTTTTTTCTATTAAAAAAAGAAGAAGAAAGAATAAAGTGCATCAAAATAATTGATAATTTACGAAAAAACAAAAAACAAACTTCAAGATAGTGTTTAAAAATTCAATCAAATCTTATATATAGTTTTCTATATAGTTTAACAAAATCATGAGTTGACAAGTGGTTCGATAATCGAACATGATGAGTTTACGAGATCAAATCATTTTGTATAACTAATGAATGAGTTGTTCGTTAATCATAACAAATTAATGAGTACAATGTTCACCACAAATATGTTTTTAGCATTTTTTTTAAACTCATTTAGAAGAGTATTTTTTAAAATAATATATATATATATATATATATATATATATATTCGTTTAGGGGGTGGGCAGATTATTACATAAATAAAGGAAATTATTTATAACTTTCTAACTTCTATACATGGTAGAAACAAACAGAATGCTGTTAGCCCAACTTATAATAACTTATTCTGAACCTAATATGGTCAATTTTCGTTAATGAATTACATTAAAAGTTGACGTTGGATTTTGAAAATATCACATGAAGTTATGGAAAATTTTCAAAGAAGTATATGTAAAATATTATGGATTAGATGTATGAACTCAAGAAAGTTTGCACTCTTATGTACGAAGATAGAGTTGAGAGTTGTTTCCTATTAATTAAAACGACAATAACACTCAAAAGAATTTGAGCAAAGCAGGTTAAGAGGCGACAATATCTAGCACAACCGCCCACTCATATAATAGAAAAGACATGCTATTGTGCCACTGGTTTAGGTATATTATCATCTTGAAAGTTGAACGTGCAGGCATTATATAAACAAATGCTCAAAAGAATATGACCTACACGTGGGCTATGAACAATCCAGGATGTTTCCTTTAACCCTTTTAATACATCTCCTGAGCTAAATGATCATTCACATGAAATCTAAAGCTTGCTTTTCCCAGGTTGTGCACATGTCCATCCAGGTTGATGCCTTTCATTTCATTATGCACTCTGCACTAAAGTATAATTCTTCAGCAGATCTGATATTGAGGTCTCTGTGTTCCCAATACTATATCTTAAATGAGTAAATATTGAGTTGGCATGTTTATGCTAAAAAAATTCTGACGTGGGTATGAAATTTTTCTTGAAAATTTTTTCAATTTGCATGTGATTGTGATCTCATAGCGCACATACTGGTTTGCGTTATGTTGAACCGATGGCGGGTTCTTATGAAAGAGAAAAAGTCTTTGCTGCAACTATTGTATTCTAATGTTACGAATTCAAGGCGCGTGGATGTTATACTCGCTGAAATGACGCTGACGTAGCACGTCATGATTGGTGACACTATAATGTAAAGGAAACTATAATGGAAAGATATCTTTAGATTTGATTGGGTTAAAACGTTATGGGAAATTATGAAATAACCCAAAATTAGTGTCATAAGAAAATTTATAGGATTTCTTTGATTTTTTTACCCATTTATAGCTTTATGATCATTATACTTCTTCATATATAATATATAAATATATATTCTCTTTCTTAATACTTTCTAACCAGTCATAGAATTATTTGACCGTCACCGGACTATCATCGGAATTATCAGACAATCATCAGAAAAGCAATCAAATAATCATCTAACTTATCATATTGTCATCTAAAAATTCGATAGATAGTCATCGGTTAGTTTTCAGACTCATCAGAAAGCTATCAGAAAGTTATCGAACAGTCATCAACTCATCGAACCACTATCAGACAGTCACCAGACTTGTTTGACCATCATTAAACTAGACAGATCATCACTGGGCTTGTCAGACAGTTGTTAGACAATAATCGAACTTGTTGGGCAATTGCCAAATAATAGCTGGATCGTTGTCAGACAGTCACCGGATCAGCCAAACCGTTGCTAAACAATTGACAGACGGAGAGAAGAGGAAGGTAGAGGTATAATAGATAAATAAAAGAAAATTAAGAGGTTGATTATTTTTTAAATGACCCCTAATTTTGGGTCATTTCTCACAATTTTCCAAATGTTACTTATTACCTAATATCCTCGACATGATAATCTATTCTCTCTCAAAAAATATTCAGCTTGATGGTAGCTATATTAGGATCACAACCATATTTGAAAAAGCAAACAAGATGACAAGTTTTAGCTAAGGGCTAAGAAATTACTAATAGTTAACAAAATTTGTAACCATAATTATCGCCGAGACGTGAAAATAAAATTAGCTTGTTCTACGATGAACTGAAACATTCGCTAGGGAATATAGTTGAAGGCTTGAAGCCATTTAATGTTTGAGTTGAGAGGGCCAAAATGTAATATAAAAAATTAGAGGGTTATTAATAGATAGTAAAAATTATGTTGGCTGGGTGGGACAGTCCATCCATTGTAACTCCGTCCATGGGAAAATTTTTATCCTTACGAGGAGATACATATGGTGGCAATTTAGATCGACGAATATATACGTGTATATTAAGACACACATTAATGAAATTTTAACCATAAATTATTTAATTATTTATGTCAAAACTTGAATACATACGACACAATTATTAAATGAGTGATAAATTTATTGTAATTTTGTCACATATATTTAACCCACTTCTATACACACAACACACTATTTTACAAATTAATAATACTCTTTTATAAAAGCATTATGACAGAAAAAATTGAAAGAAAAAAGTTATCTTCGTATATAATTTCTTTAAAATCTCTTTTAAAATTCATTATAACATCAATTATAAGAGAGATTACTCGTAGTCTATCTGATTTTTAAGATATTATCTGTTTTGAAATAAAAAAAATAGAATTAATATATATTTATATATCTATATAATCCTTAAGGATAAGCCTATATAGTTGATATGTATAATGATAAGTAGGATTCTTAAAGTTTTAGATTTTTTATAAGTATAATAATGTTAAAGCATGAGTCTACATAGTTGACATATAGGATAACAAGTAGGATTCTTTAAGTTTTAGATTTCTGATAAGTAGAATAATCTTGAAGCATAAGCCTATATAATTGACATGTAGGATGACAAGTATGATTCTTTAGGGGGATAATATCAAATAGTACTCTTGTGTTTTGACCTAATTTAAAGCAGAAAGTAAGTTTACCATTTTTATCAACTAAACCCCTAAGGTTTGCTGTTTTAATCAACTGTTAATTTTAACTTTTAAAGATATATATTTGCCCCTACTAAAATTTTTTTCCTTAATTTTAAAAATTTTTAAAAATAAAAATCCAAAAAGTATAAATTTGTTTATTATGAGAGTATAATTTGTTTATTATTTATTTATTTTTTGTGTTAAAATTAAGGAAAAAAATTTCAGTTGAGGTAAATATGTATTTTTAAGGGTTAAAATTAATAGCTGATTAAAAAAAACAAACCTTAGGGGTTTATTTGATGAAAATGATAAATTTGTTTTCTGTTTGAGATTAGGCAAAAACACAAAGGTGCTATTTGATATTGTCTCATTCTTTAGGCTTTATAGTTTTTGACAAGTAGGATTAATATATTGTTTAGTGTACTGAAAATAAATTCTCTTGAATCAAACAAAGAATATTTAATCAATTAATATATGTTCAGTGTACTGAAAATGAGTTCTCATGAATGTAGCAAACAAATTGAATTCATTAGTACTTTAAATTTTCAATGATTAATTGTTAATATTCAGTGTACTAAAATGAACTCACATAAATCTAGTAAATAAATTGAATTCATTAGTACTTTAAATTTGTAATGTTAATTGTAAATTAAATAAATAATAAAAACAGAATAATAAATATTCAATCTATTGATAAATGTTCAATGTACTGAAAATTAATTCTCATGAATTTAGTAAATAAATTGAATTTATAATATGGATTATATATCAAACGGATTTAGAAAGATATCACAATTCACATCTTATGTTTATCTTATAAACTTGTGTGCATGACAATTATTATTATTTTTTTATTTTAACTATATACGTGTTACATCTTTCTTCTTGCCCCACCTTTAGTGTCTCTCTGTTGCAAGTAGCTATTGAATGATAGTAGCCATTCTTTATCTAAAACTATAACACAATTCCGTATAGTAGCTATTCTTTATATTTTTAGTAAGATGTATTGAATGATTAAATAATTACTCAGGAAACAAAAAAGATTTGTAAATTAAAATAATTTAAAATTACTTTATTGTTAAATTACACGAAAAGATTTGTAAATTAAAAAACAAACTTTAAAGAAACTGAATCTATTATATTGAAATTATCTTTGAACCAGTTCAATATGAGATATACAACGTATAAACCCTTTTACATTCACACACAAATATATAATGTCATTAATTTGAATGACACTTTGTACACAGCATTGCATTGAGAACATAATACAATAATCATGAACAAAATAAGATATTATTCATAATTATTCAATTATATCATTAACTAATATATTATCATTTACAAACACTATAAGTAATATTATATTCTTAAAAAAAAAAAAACTCTTTTAAAAAATTTAAAAATTCATAAAATAGTAAAAAAGTAATAAATAATATTAAACAAACACTATACAATACGTGGGATTGCACCTAGGTAATTATAAGAGAGATTACCCGTAGTTTATTCGAATTTTAAGCTATTATCTGTTTAGAAATAAAAAATAGAATATTTATTTGGACACAAATGTTGTGTACTTAAAAATTGGTAGAGTGCATTCGACAACAAACGTAAGAGTCCAAACTGGAAACAGGCCCAGCCCAAATATAATTCAGAAGAAAAAAAAAATGATTTTGTTTTTAGCAAAAATAATTCGATTCTCACACAACGTAGAAAGCCATGTTTGTTTTAGTTAGAACTTAGAAAGCGAAAAAAGACCAGAGGAATTGCAGATTATTAGGGTTTAAGAGCAAAATGTCAACTGGAAAACCGAAGGATGGGGACTTACAGCTTGCTGATAGCTCCAAATCGCCGGCCTCATCGACGGCGCTTGTGGAATACGCGCCGCCGGCTTTTAAGGAGGAGGAAGAAGACCTGGAGGTTAAGCTCCGGCGCATCATGGAAAACGTGCCCGTACGCGTCAGCAACACTTCCGGAAGTTCGGCGGGTTCCGGCTCCGGAGACTTCCACCAGGTAGGCAATTAATCTTTACTTTATGTTTGTCCAGTCACAAGTTGCTTGTTGAATATAGTTCTGTGCATCATCAATGCGAGCTTCGTAAGTTAATAGAAGCCGTTGATCCTAGTAATGGTTTTGAGATGTGCTTCCGCTGTATTAATTAAATATGGAATTTGTGTTCTGGCATTGTTTTTGAATTTATGTTTGTAAGTTTCTGTTTTACTGATTTGGGAGTTTCTGGATAGGAATCTATGGGCATCTGCAAAATTGTTTGGCGTTGCTTTTGTTAAGAGAGAAAAGTGAAAACAAATCCCAGTCGAGTAGAAGTATCATGTAGACTTTCGACATTGAAACTTGCGGAGAATAATTGAGGAAGCTAGACTAGAATTTGATGTAACAGTTTCCGTTTGGCTTGTAGACTTGTAGTTACTTTGATGTACATTATGATCAATTAATCTACGAGCTTCAACCAAAAATTGGAGGCCAACCAGAAATTGTGGGCCCAAAAGTGCTGAGTTTTTCTAGTAGTAGAAGTGTAGTTACATGGAAGTAACAGGACGGGTGGTAGGATTTGTATTGGTTTGGTTGAGTGGTCGAGCATTTGTTTTCTTCCCAGGAGATCTAGAGTTGATCAAAAAGCTGGGTTCACAGGTCACGAATTTCAAACTTGACTTTATAGGAGGGTTCAGGGAATTTCTGAAAAAAAAAAAAGCAACCGGGCCATTTTGTTGTCCTAGTACTGTTTTAGATCATGGTTATGGTATTTTAGTCATAGCTGAGAGAAGTCCAATTAAATTCTGGTTAACTTCTTTGATAAAATTGGTATAAGTTATTTTATATCATAGGTGATGTAACCAATCTGGCATTTTATGGAGACCATGACCCCATTAACTTTTGCGAGAAATGTCCCATACTTGTGGCATGTTCATGAGTTCATCATTGTTGATGGATCTATTGAAGAAATGAGAAGCCAAAAACACCTTCTACATTGATTTTTGTCTTTGTCGACTTCTTGTTGCTCTCCAATCTACCAGCAATGCCTGCAAAGATATAGATTTCTGGCCTGATTAGTGGTTTTGAAAAAGATAAACAAGAGTTTATTTATTCATGGATTACATGTTCTTCATGTGTGTTAGTTGGCAATGATCAGGTGTTACTTTTTATGGGATGAAATTAACAGTGTTGAAGGACGCGATTGAGGACTAGGGGGTACCCTGATAAAGTAATGCCTTGCGAAATCTATAGTGGATGATCGATGATTATTAATTTTCATTTCTAGTTATACTCAAGGAGGGCTAAGTTAATGTTTGGCACTTCCTCATAGACTGGACTAGCTGGAAAAGTCATTATCTTCTCTTGAAATGCTTTTTTCTTAACATGTGGAAGGTTAATAGTTTTACCTAATTGAAACCATAGAAGACTTAGCTTATGTTTTTTAAATTAGTGTCAGGGCTTTTTAATCTCAAATTCTGCTTGCTACAGTATCGTCAGATGAGACGGAAGGAGCAAGATCGGCTTTCTAGGATGGATGCTGACTACCAGAAAAGGAAAGAAGTAGCAGAGTTCATTATGAGAAGAGAAGAAAGAATAAAATCTGCAGAGGATCGTACAGCAAAGAAACGTTTAAAACGCCAAAAGAAGAAGCAAAGGAAGAAAGAGAAAAAGACCAAACTGAATGCTAGTGGGGAAGAGCAACAGAAAGACAAAGAAGAGTCGTCGGATGATGATGACGGAGACTCTGATAATGGTGAAGAAACAGCAAAATGAGGACAGCTTCTCTGAATATCTATTTCCAACCACTGCCCCAAGCCCGGTTTTATGTTGGCATCACAAGTGCGTTAGGGAACATCATATCATGTGATTTAGGCTTTTATAGTCTAATTTTTGGTATTTAAGCAAAATTGAATATCTTTGACTTGTAGCATGAGAAGTGTACTTGCAGAGGGAAATGAAGAAAATGGTGTAGTTGATTTGAACAAACATATATCTTTCCTGCTGAGTGAACAAATTCTTTGCATCTGTGGTTGCTAGTATGCTATCGAATGCTGTTAAGATTTTAATGATGTCTATTTCACTGAAATGTTCATTTTGCCAAAAATTAATTTGACAGGATAATTCCAACTACCAGCTCCAGGTTCATGTGCACTAGTGTAATGACACTTATTATTTTGCTTACTGAGCGGGACTGAGATTCAGGAATCACCAACTCCTATTTTATGCCAAGGAATTTGCCATGTACTTAACCTGGTAAAGTAAATAATGCATTATACTTTATTAGATAGTGGGTTGGTGACTTGGTGGTGGTTGATCAGCCTTGCCATATCTGGTCAGTCCCGCCTAATTTACTGCAATTCAAACAAGAACTTTTGATCTAATGATTCTATATTCATATTAGGTACATTCAATAGAACATGCCCTTCTGCAACAACCATTGCTAGAAATGCTTTTTAAAAAATATAGTGTTACTTGAATGGTATCCTCTGCGAAGGTCAAGCTTGGAAAAGAAACACGAACCATGCTTATCAAGCATATCTTCCGTATAGGAAAATGATATATCACTTTTATTTTATCAGTAATATTATAAATATGAAGTCTGTATCCTACTTATCAGTATTTATTATTTTGATTTTCATATATTCACTTTTTCAATCATATGATGATATATTAGATGGGATATAAAGTTGAGATATAGACTTTATATCCATAATATTATTTTATTAATAATTATTTTAGCTTTTATGTATTTACTTTTCTATTTGTATGATAACACATTAGGTTGGATACAAAGTTGTGATATATACTTTATATTCATAATATTACTTTTATTTTATTGATAACTCTACCATCCACACACATTCTCCAAGTACATTTTACTTGACAATTTATATGTATTATAAGAGTAAAATTTTCTGTTTCTCTAGTCAACATAATTATCATAATTAAAACAATGTTATTTATTTTCTTATATTAATTATTTTTTTTAATACTTCTGGACTCTTTCTTGGGCCGACTGGACTCCCAGTTGTACAAATACAAATTAGCCCAGTTGAATTTTCACACCATTCTTCATTTCATTTCTTCTGTTCTTCTGTCAACACCAACTCTTCACATTCTTTGCAGTCTCCTCCCTCCCTTTCTCAGTTTCTTTCTCTCCTTCTCATCGGATTCCACTTTCAATCAATCAGAAACCGTAAAACCATCACCACCATGTCAGAATCTCACCCCTCGCATCGCTCATCCGTTCATCAAGCTCTCGGTGGCGGCTCAGGTCTTCTCTCCCTCTCTCCAAATTTTTGTTTACACGTTAGAATTTATGTTCGACGCAAGCGCATTTCCTAGTACGCGATTTTCGATGTTTATTCGATTTGATTTACTTGTACGAATTTTTCAATTTCTTTTAGAATCCTACAGCACCGAACTGGTAACTTTACCGGAGTGCTTTCCGGTAACGTAGTAAATTTGTTTTCCGGTTGATGTTGAGTGTTACTAGTGTGGAGTTTTACGTCAGAATTCATTTTGGTAAAGTTACTGAGATTTTACTTCTGGTAATATAACAGTTGCCTTGTTTGTGTTTTAATAGCACTTCAGATTATGTGTAGTCTTAAAGCATATATTAACACCTACGAACATTGGGTAATGTCTCTTCGAAATTTTATTTAATCATTGCAAACTGATCAAAAGAAGTAAAATATTAATTAAAAATCATTAAATGTAGTGCTAAAAATGATTTTCATAATATACAATCTGCAAGGGTACTATACACTATGGTGTTAACATATGCCCGGCCACATGTTAAGACTATCCTTAGATTATTGTTATTGATATTATTAGTAATTTTTATTTTAAATTGTTTGTACTTATGAGCAATGATTTGAGTTACTGATGTTAATTCACTGTGTCGAATAGTTGCTGATACACTGTTGTGGAAGAAATGGTGTGGAGGGGTTGTACTACTAGTTTCAGCAACGAGTTTGTGGTTCCTCTTTGAACGAGCTGGTTACAATCTGTTATCTTTCGTTTCTAATGTGTTGCTGTGTCTCATCACAATCCTCTTCTTCTGGGGCAAATCTGCTGCTCTTCTCAATAGGTAGTTAATTTGAAGTTTATTTTCTTTTGAATTCACAGTGCATTTGCATGCTTTAGTTTTCTTCATTATTGCTGTAGTTTTGGAGAAAAATATTGTCTGATGTGTTAAGATATAGGTTATCGACTTTTTAGGAAAGTAGATATTGAAATGGGATATAAGATGGATGGTTTTGAGTAATGAATATTAGTGACGCTGTGATTCAGGCCTCTGCCTCCCATCCCTGATCTAGAAATTTCGGACCAGTCCATTGCAAAGGCTGCTGAAGTGATGCGAGTGTGGATGAATTATGTATTATCTATTGCACATGATATTGCTGTGGGGAGGAATGTGAGAACTTTACTTCAGGTTTGCTGCCGACTCTTCTTCTAAGTTTTACTATGATCAAAGATTGATTAAGATTTTGAGCTGAGAAAGTATTGATTCTTTTCTTTCTTTTGGGTATGTGGATTTATCATCAGGTTGCTATTTTATTGTGGGTGTTATCTTACATTGGTAGTCTCTTCAACTTTCTCACTCTTGTTTATATTGGTGAGTCCTCTGCTATTTATTGCTATGATTTCTATGATTTTTTAAAGCAATGCTTACAATTTTTTTGTTTTGTTTTTTGGGGCAGGGATTATTCTTAGTTTGTCAGTTCCTGTATTGTATGAGAAGTACCAGAACCACATTGATGAAAAGCTGTGCAAAACGCAGAGTGTTATTGAAACACAATACAGGAAAATTGATGAAAATTTCCTAAGAAAGATTCCAATGCTCCAAAAGAAGGAAAAGAAGACTCAGTAGGCAAGTCTACAACACTCACTCTGCATAAGTTTCTTGCTTCTTCACTTATGTAAATGTGCTTTTTGAAATATACAAAAACTAAGTGTTCTTTCTGCAGTGATTGTGGCTCTATTTTTGAAAATACTTGTCATCCAATAGTATTTGCACTCTGTATGTCATGGTTCTACTGTATCCATAGTAAGAATCTGGTGAGCTCATGATGTTGCTGGAAATTAGGACCTGAGTTACTAAGATGCCTGTGGAGAATTTTAATCACCAGTTTGGGAAATGGTTCTGTTTTAATGGATAGGAATTTCAAGCAGTTTGTTTTTGTAATATACAGTTGATTTAGGGTTCCCTTCCTTTTCTATCTTTCCTTGTACTAGTGTGTTATGAATTTGGATCTGGAGGATATAATTCAGGTTCTTCCTAGTTTTCTTCATTGTTTTATTAAACTCATATAGATAGATCCAAGAATACATTGGTTTTTTATATGAAAAAACACAATCTCTTCTAAAGTAGAATTTCACCCTGTTTTAGAGCTAAAACAGTCTGAACTTCTACTGTCCTTGGCAAGAAATGCTATACCACAGCAAGAAGGTTGCTTGTTTTTGTTGAATTGACCCTCTTTTGCGTTATTTTTATGAGGAACTATAATTGATAAGAAGATAGAGCTGTCTTTTTTTTTTTTCTAAATTTTTGATTATATAAATGGTCATATTGCACATGCGTGGTCTTTGATCAATTTTTTATTCAAGTTCATAACTTTTTAGATATTGAATGTTTTATATCTTTTATGTTGCTTTTGTCAGTAGTAACCTCAAAATTATATTCATTTATGACTACGCATCTTCAGTTAGGTATGACTAGATTGTCTGTTTTGGTATAGCTCATCACAATGACAGGCTCTGTTTCTGCCACAGTAGACAATATCCACCCCAAAAATAATAAGTTCAATACATGATGCTTAATCAACAATTTTATAGTGTCGATGTTAATATCTAATTTACTGTGATTATTATTCACTTATTTTATTATATTTTTTCTACATAAACATATATATACCTGAAAATTCAAACATATATGATACTTTTTTTTTACCAATAGACTTAAATATGGCTGTCATTTGCTGGATTTCAGTGTCTAGGTTTTAGGTATCATTCATTCATTTTGCCTTTTATACATATATATACATATTTTTTTCCTGTTTATTTAACTGCAAAGTCCAAATTTATGATAATAAACTGAAGGGACCTCAGATTTTTTCTTATATTTGAAGTTTTAATTATAATTCATCATGGTATTCATTATGATTGTTGAGTCAATAGATTCCTGCATTGCTTTGCCACTTTTTAACCCACGAATGCCAATTACGGTTTTTGGTTTAACCTATTGCCCTCTTTTTTATTATTTTTTTGTTTATTTTTCTCTAATAAAGCATATATATATGTATCTGATGCAGATTACTATTCATTCATGAAACTGAATTTTCATTGAAGTGGATTTGAGACTTTGAACTGGTGTTTGGAACTGGGTTTTCAACTTTGATCTATTCAGATTCTTTTTGCGGGGATGCCATCAGTATTCATATCAAATGCCAGTTAATAGGTAATGCTTTAGGAGCTGGACTAACCTTAATTGCTTCTACAGTACAGTTGGGAGAACGTGCAATTTTTACCTGCCTTCCTTTGCAGGGAATTAATATTCTTGATAAATCTTGATATGCAGTTCTTAAAAATCATGTGATTAAATTATCTTTTCTAGTGGGTGAAGTCCTCCGACGGCGATGGGAGGAACTTGCTTTTTGCTAATGAAATTGAGTTTAGAGATTTCTGTGCTTTGTGCCATTTTATGTGCTTTCATGTGGTTTATTGTCATGCAAATTAAGTTCTTGAATATTTTATTATCCACTGGTGCAGAGGTTTGTAAATGGATGATGATTGCAGCAGTTGTGTATCACTTTATATGAGTTGCTAAATTAGATTGATAAATTATAGGTTGTGTCATATCAGTGCCTTATTGAAAGAATCACCCACCCCGTATGTAAGAAAGTGTGCAAACCCTGCCATTCAACTTGTGTCATCTTAGAATAATGCTTTCATGAAGATACTTCTCACGTGATGTAACGTTAGTTAGTGATTACTATGTAAATTATACGAGGACATAGTAAATAAGTAATAATTATAAATAAATATCACATCATAGGATGCATAAATTGAGATATGAACTTATGTGTAGTACTAGATATGATCTTATATAGTTTTCACTGTATATCTATACGTATTTTTGCGGCTATGAGAGTCTCAGGTGTGGAATCCTGATGTGAAATGATGAAAGAGCAGATTTATTTTCATTATATCATTTAGAAAAGGATTTCCCAACCAACCTCACTTGCAGTCTTGCATAATTGATCAAAGCCGTGTTAGTGAAGATGCAGCTGTTACTTAATCAACATTTTCTTCATTAAGAAATGCATTTTTTGGACACAACCAGTATAAATAAATTAATAAATCGGTTGGAATAAAACCTCCCAACAGTGGTTGGTAATATGTTGATCTTTTATCTATAAAAGAAGTTGGTAATGAATTCATTTACAATTGGTATTATCTCTGACATGGCAATGCAGCAGCCTTTGGTCAATTTTGGTATGATTATATACTAAGCCATGAACTCGAAACTCGAAACAAGTTCAAGTCCTCACATCTCATAAAATTGGCGCACTTCTCATCTAGCCAAATGCATGACGAACAAGACGAAGAAGAAGACCAAATTTGTTTCTTTTATTAATGAATTCCTTGAATTTGCATGCCTTTTGCTCCTGTATTGTAAGTTTAAGTTATTTACTTGGGAGTTCTCAAAGTGTTTATTTCCTGAAAGTTTGCAACAAAATGGGCTTTGTGATTTTAAAATTGCAATGTAGAAGGTATGCAAATAATAACCTCATGCAAGATTCCTTTTTTTTTTAATTGATTAAGGCTACAAAATCATGTTTCCACGACAAACATTGAATACATAATAACAAAAGGGTCAACAGTTTATGCGACCCTTGGAACTGGAACAGTTTCTGTAGGTGGTAGTGTGACCGAGCGCAACAGCTCCAACTGGAAAACAAGCCCCAGGAAATGAGAAAGGATAGTGTTTGCCGATGCCTGCACAAGCAAGAGATGGATGAGGAAGGACGAAAAGTAAATAACAACCCATAAATTAAGCCCACAATTCCCACGGAAGCATAGAAGATGGGTTAACAAAAATAAGCAACAGTTAGCACAAACCTAGGTTTCTTAATCAGATGTGAACTCTACGATCATCGTATTATTTTAACCAGTTGCTGGCCTGGTGAAGCACTTGGGGCTCATAAGAAAAATATCCTTTTAACATGCTGAAGTGAACCTCAGCTAATTCATTCAAGGGCAGAACACAAAGACTATGGTTAACTCCAGAATGTTTTGTTTGTAACTTTTATCATTCCCTTTTTTCACATATAATGGAAAAGTTAAATCAGAACCAAAAACAAAAACGATGGTATTGTTCAAACTTGCTTGAACATAAATAACCCTTGGCTGTTTGACTTTTAAGAAAAATGTTGCCATGCTTTCATCTGAACCTGAAAGACTCATTCGATGGTTTTAGTTAATGCAGTATTTTTACATTGGAGAAGTCCACAACTCCGAAATCATTCTCTAAATCCCAATGTGATGTTCTATAAGTGTTACTACAGGCAGGACTTTTTGCAAAAAGAAATATCAACCATAAAACATTTAGCTTGAAAGTTTGGAAAAAAAGGCTTCATCCCCTTTCAGAATTTGTTTTTCCCCTGTTTGGACGAATTTAGAGATTAGTAGTAAGTAGATACCAGTTTGATCTCTATTATGATACAACCCTAAATTTCTGGATTTGACTAAAATAAGTAACATGAATCTACAGTGAGTGATGAGTACCTGCACCAAGAACACATCCAATGCCAGGACAGGGCTAGTGCCGGGAGGGATTCCCTGGTAGTATGGATTAGCTGAAGTAGTAAGAGCCTTTGCAACCAATAGTCCCACTGTGGCTTGCATGCCAAGAATAGCAGCACCCAGTCCCAGAACATTCACAACTATGCCGTTTTTCAAGCTTTTCACCACATCAGCCCGAGGAGGAGCCTGAAACCACAGGTAATTGCTAAAATGAAATACTTAAAAATAACTGTGTTTGTTTCATGTGCACCAAAACTGACTAACAAACATTACTCAAGAGCTAAGTAAGCAATTCATTCCCTTAGACATCTAATAGTTAACTGATTTCCAGACTTATAAGCAATTCTATAAATGTTACACAGATTCATTTTCTACATCTGTTGAGAGACAAAGGAAACATAGAATATGAAATAAAAGCCCTATTAATGACGGTAACTGCAAGAAAATCACCCTTGTCAAAAAAATCTTCCATGTCATTATAAGTGCTCAAGTAAGAATAATCATAGGTGTGGAAGATCTTTCAAGTGAAGATTTAGATGACGACGTTAATCAAATGTCTTGTTACCCCAAAATCCATGCTAAAGATTTGCTAGAACATTGTCATCTTGAAAGTCAAACGAAACAAGTCAAAGACTTCGGCAAAGAACCATTCAGAAAAATGTATCTCGCACTTGTATTATAGAAAAAAAACGAGTGAGACTTCGGCAAAGAACCATTCAGAAAAAAAATATCTCTCACTTGTATTATAGAAAAAATACAAGTGAGACTTCGGCAAAGAACCATTCAGAAAAAAGTATCTCTCACTTGTATTATAGAAAATATGAAAGACAGATTTATATGCTTCTCTGGTTAATATTCATTGTGTTCCAGTTTAATCAGCCTTTAAGTCCATAAACTCTTTTCATTATTCACAACAAACAACTCAAGAGCATTTTAAAACCATATTCTATTCCACAAAAGCAAAAAACCATCATTGGCATAACACTGAGCTATACCTGGCAGGAATGTAGAAGGTTGCAAAAAGTCAACAGGAACAAAGTCCTCTCCACAAGAACCAATTTATAAAGTTAAGTGGTAGGGCACATTGGATATCATCCAAATTAAAACCCTACATATTGAGACTTAGTGCCTATTATCATGTCAGCATTTAGAAAGTATAATGAAGTGAAACATAAATGTTTAGGAATACTATAAGAATATTAAGATTGCAAATTTGACTACAATAGTACCTTGGAAGGATCAGCGGCAGTTTTCCGAAGTTTCTCAGAAAGCCGAATATACCCAAATGACCAAAAAACCGAAATAAATGCAGCTGCAATCCCACCAGCAGTGGCGTAGAAGGTGGCAGGTGACGTGATCTTTCCAGTAACAACAACAGAAAAAGACAGAATACCTGCAGCCACCAAAGTACATGCCAGCTGCCCCCAAAATCCTAAATTACCTAAACGCTTGAAATACCTTGATGTGTTCTCTAATCTCTTCGCAACCTGCACCATTTCAAGTCCGCAATTTTCACTTCGGATAAACATTTCAAAATTATAAAAATAATACACTCAAAATCTAGTGAACCCAAAACCCTGTAAAACAACATAGACATTCTTAGCAAATTTTCAATATGCAAGTTAAATCACTAAGTCCACAAACATCCCAAAAACCCCAAAACACCTACAGAATCAATACCGTGATCGGCTCTTCACCTATATTCTACATAAATAATGCTTTACAATTTCATATAAAACAAAAAATAAATTCTATGGTAAAATCTATCTATTAGATAAATCACTAAATTATCTTCATCAAGATTCCACCTTCTATTTTGTCGCCTACATTACATATAATTCATGGGTTTTCAATGTAATGAAAGTGGAGCGCTACGGCCTGGTTTAACATGGGCCAATTACAAAGTAGAAAATGGCAAACATTTACCAGCCGCACGTTGTATATCATTATATGCAAACAAGGTACTCCAATGAGTACATATGCTCTACTAATACAACAGTGTGTCGTAATTTATATTTTGTAGCTAATTTTGCCTTGAGTGTTACAAATATGAAGTTACACATTTGGTTTATCAATTACCAATGATCCCGGCAACGATAGTGGGCGCGGGATATGGATCCCGGTACCCTAGCATTTCCCTGTACATGAATTATAAAACACCTAATCGATGCAAATAACTGAATTATGCTTAACTGCAGCTTCAAAGAAGAAAAAACAATAATTTCTTTCCGTTTCCCGCATTTTCTCAGCAACCAAACACATAAATCGACAACGATAAAATACGCTACAGATAGAGAGAAGAAGGGTGAAACCTGGGCGAGTTTTGCCTTTTCCGACTCGTCGGTAGCTGAAGTGAAAGCGGGAGAAACAGGAGACGAAGCAAGTTTAGTGGACGAGTATCTTGATCCTAAAGGACCGTTTGAAGAGTAGTGGAGGGTTTTGAGCAGAGGGAGAGAATTCGGCAAAGAAAATCCAACATTGGTGGAGATACTGAAGGAGGGAGGTCGGCGATGTGAGGGACCAACCCCCACCGCCGGTGAGACGCCGGAGCGAGCCGCCGGCAGCAGTAGCGTTTGCATAATTTTTACAAATTTGGAAAATGATGCGGAAAGCGCTAGTCTACTCACAGGCTACATGCGAAAGAGAGAGAGAGAGATAAAGCCATTGTCTTTTCATTGATCGTTGCAATGAGAGATCGGTGCTGGGTGGAACTGGGCCCAGGTCTACTCGGCCTTTCTTGCCCAAGCCCAGCCCAAAGTTCGGCAGACCGGCCCTAAATTACATTAAAAAGTACTCTTGTGTATGGTGGCCAAATGATATTTTCGTAATGTTACACGACCCAAAAAAATTCTCAAATCTCATTGTAGAAATTAAAAAAAAATAAAAATAAATTAATAATATTAAAATTTGACCCTTTTCTAAAGATTTAGACGGGATGGTACTATTTGAGGGACTAAGAATTTGAGGTTTCCTTCTTTACTTTTTCATTGTCAGGTTTTAGTGCTTTACATATGACAAGTCCATTTAGATATTTTGGATATTGAGCGTTAAAGATTGACAGTTCGGATAGTATGTATCGATTGTTAAGTATCAAATGTTAGAGAGGTTATGACATTTAAATTTTAAACGTCTAAAATAGTTTTCAAATATGTCCTTCTTTCAATTTTATTCTAAGTGATGCATAATTATATCATTTCATCTACCATATGATAAACACTACATCATTAGAAACATTACTTGGTATGAGTATAAGATTTAAGATGTATATTCTTTTTAACGGACAGTGTCGAGGGATGTGTATCGTTACACTAGCCATGTACAAAGAATTACAATGACAAAAATTAGAATAAATAGTAAGTTCTTCTACTACTAGAATGATAGAACTTGATTAGGAATTAATTTAATGTATCGTAGTATTACACTTACAAACTCTATACAAATTTATGTGGCATTATTACATGATTATCACGTCATTAATTATCTTAATCAATGTTATTAATTTTTAAAATTCATTATTCTAATTATGTTATTTCTAATTATTTTTTGAGTAATTATCATTGACCACTCTTATCTTTTTCCATTTTTTCACTCATATGGGACGTTTGCCCTTTTTCTCTTCTCCCATCCTTAAGTTTTGAAAAAATCTCTTCTCAAGTCCTCTAGTTAAAAATTCTGTTAGTTAACATCTATTAACCTCCATATTCTAATAAATTTACCATTTTACCCTTACTAACATATAAAAAATTAGTAATTTTTCAAAGACAATATTAAGTCAAATGATCAAATTACCCTTGAAATAAATACCAATATGTATTAATATTGCCCATGAAAATGTAATTTTAATAAATGTTAAGGTAATTTGATCATTTGATTTAATATTGTCTTTTAAAAATTAAGTCATTTTTTATATATGTTAGTAAGGGTAAAATAATAAATTTATTGAAATATAGAGGTTAATAGATGTTAACTGACAGAATTTTTAACTGGAGAACTTGAGGAGAGATTTTTTCAAAACTTATGGATGAGAGAAGAGAAAAATGGCAAACGTCCCATATGAGTAAAAAAAAGGAAAAATGTAGGAGTGGTCAATAATAATTACTCATTATTTTTTTATAAAAAGTCGAGTATGCATTATTGTGCACAGTGGCCAGACGGGAGTAACAAGCATGGCCGGTTTGATGGCCAAAGCTTTGATCCTTTTGTTCTTCTCATTAATGACTGATGATGGCCAGGATATATATATAAAATTTCCCCTTTGTGACATTTATGAGGATCGTATGCCCTCCCATCAATTTACATCATTGTAATTACAAGGAAAATAAAGAAGTTTTGTGGGTCTCAGCTGAGGAATTCGGGTGTTGCTTATGCTTGTTGGATAGGCTGATTAACAAGCTAATAATCAGTTAATTATCAGATTAATTAGATAAAAGCTATTCATAGGAATCACGCTGGGGTAGGTGAAACATAGCTGTGTAGCAGGAACGTAAGCATGCATGTAAAACATTTAAAGAGTTAGAAGCTGTAGAAAACATCTTCAAGACAACCTGTACAGTGAGAGAGCCATACGACATGTGAAGCCACAAGAAAAGGGTGTATGCGTAGAAAGCAAAATTAAACTTACAAGAAGAATTCTATCCCCATTCTTTTCTTTTTGACGAATTAAAGCAGATCATCATCAACCCGAGCCAAGGCAATATTTGAATTTTGTCAAGATGGGACTTTGAGTTTCGGCATGCACTGATTAGAGTTTGACTTGATGGAGAACATGAACTGGCTCTCTACCTGTAAAGGGGATTCTGAAAGCTTCATAAAGATGCTCCATGTCCAACTCATTTACTAACTGGTCCACTGCAACAACTGATAACCAATTCAACACTCTGATTTCTTAATTACTTTGCATATACGTATTAGGTATATATACTAGTCCCTGGCTAGCTTCTCTCTCTCTCTCTTTCTCCCTCAATCACATTAGTCCAAGGACGATAATCTCTTTCTTTTATGGTTATAGCCATTGATCAATGCAAAAACTATGTAAACACATATAATTTCCCAAAAAACCATTGATATAAAAGGAGTCAACCGATTCGTATATGCTCATCGACGTTAATGTCGGAGGCTTGGCCATGTTTGATGTGGATTGTGGAGTGAATAGGCATCAAATAGGAATAGGACTGTCCCCCGGTTTTCACCCACTCTATCGTTCTTGTTCTTATTCATGACTTTTGAATGATTTTACAAGCCCCGAGACATGATATCGATACAAAGCGATTCCATCTTTTGACAATTATACCTAAAAAGAAATCCTATATCATTCTTTGTGCATGGATCCTTTTCGTGGAAGAAGTAAAAAAAAAAAAATATTTTCACCCCTAGATCTCAAAAGATGATATAACTTGCAAATACGGAGTTAATGTGACATATGAATATATGATTTACTTTACTATTCATTTGATGCTAAGTCAAGTGACATGGAAGGGAGTCCACTTCAAAATTTAAGATTTTTATCACTAGGTTATACTTTTAGGGTTAAAAATGGTCGTACATATATACACAACAATATTGATTATATAATTATTATATAGATACCGTATATGTTACTTGAAATTAATACGACCCATGTCGATTTTTTTCAATTCTTCCCCATTAATTCTCAGTCATAATTGTTTCAACATATTCTCAAAATTCCAATGCTTCATTCAATTTCAAACACAACAAACTATTCATCATGAATATCTCCATTGCAATTTAAATGTTTAACTCCATTTACTCGTTTCATTTGCATTCACCCAACTAACTCGTTTTAATCAAATTAACTTATTCAAATGATCAAACCTCTTTAGTACTATTTAATAATGGTCTATTATTCAATTTTGAGGATACATGATACAAGATTTGAGGAAATTTAATCGAGATGCGTGCAGGTTGACTCGGACGCTGGTGATCACTAAAAAATAATCAAATCACTCTTTAGTAGTCTTTAATAATTATCTATTATTCACTTTTAAGGACACAAAATACAAGATCCGGTGAAATTTAGTCGAGATACACGCAGACTGATTTGGACACCCATATTACTCAAAAAAAAAAGTTAATTATTAATTTTTAAACTTCCATCTTACTTCTACTTTACTAGGATCCTTTTTTAAAAGTTGTACATGTGTAAAGAATTAATTAAATTAAAAAATATATATATGAGCATAAAAAATAACTTGAACTCGTGACTCTGCTGAACAAAAAGAATATGACTCGTGAGTCTGTGAAATGAAATTTTGTTACAATTCATGTTTAATGTATTTTGGAACATTTTCTCAGTTTTTCCAACGTGACCCACCAAATAAAACAATCATACCAAAACGTTACTTGCCACTAAACTTTAACGAGTTTAGATTACCAAAACCTGCTTTAAGTTAGGATTATTACTAAAATATTAGGCTAAGATTTGTTTATGCTTATAGGTAGTTGTGTCGTTTTGTAGGCGAGCCAAAACGACACCTTGTTCATATGTTGAGAAAAAATTTAAACATATAAATTGATTAAGGTAGAAAGTGATATCAAGAATAAATTCAATGAATAAAAATAAGTAAAATGTAAACATTGAACAATTTTGTTTTTGTTAAATGAATTAATAATATAATTCCGAAAATCTAAAAGAGAGAGAAAAGCTAGGCGCAAAGGAGCCAACAAAAGAAAGCAAAGATGGAAAAGTCCTAAAACAACAAAAGCAAGGAAATGGTCTTCAAATTTTCACCAATGGTGAAAAATGGAAAGCTGCAAGAACTTGTGAAATGAAAGTCAAGACTGAACAATAATAACTGGGTTTAGGTATTGACTTGAATTGGCTTTCTCTGCAATGTGATGGGCTAACTCCTGTACTCCAACTCACTTGGCTGTCCTGTAGCTGCAGACATGAGATTCCTGTCTGCCGTCCCTTGCTAATTATATGTAGCGAAAACAAGTTTACTTTTAGTACTAAACTTAGCAGAGACTCGTTTTTATTGCTTATGCGGGTTCAGTTAAGCAGCTCTATCTATTCATTACAACAACTCCACTGCTCTGAGAGTCTGTGCACCTCTTTTTGCCTTTCTACTAACTCTTCTCTTCTTGTGTAGCAAAAATTCTGAAGAAGTAATTATTGTTATCATCATCTCCATCTTCAGTAAAGTTTTCATTCATTATATCAACAACAACACAATAACAAGGGTAGCTTTTGCTTTTACATTTCTTTTTGTAGCGCCTCTAGTTTTCTTGATCCAAAATCCTTATTGATTTTGGTCACCAAAACAACTATGGCTGCAGTTGGTCACCCTCTCAGCCTCTCTCTCTTTCTCTTTATGTCACTATGAATATGAATCAGAGATTTCGGAAATGATCAATTGAGTAAAGGAAAACATGAGTTTCGGTGCCAAGATTCTATTTTTTCTCAACCTCATTCTTGTTCTGGTTCCTTCATTACAAGCCCTCAACAATGATGGGGTCCTCTTGCTTTCCTTCAAGTATTCAGTCCTCAGCGACCCGTTAGCAGTCTTGGAAAGCTGGAACTACGATGATGAAACGCCCTGTTCATGGAATGGAGTGACCTGCACTGAAATTGGCAATCCAGGAACAGCTGACATGTTCAGAGTCACCAGCTTGGTCCTCCCCAACAGTCAACTTCTGGGTTCAGTGTCAGAAGACTTGGGCTCTCTTCAACACCTTCGCCATGTTGATCTCTCCAACAACTTGTTCAATGGGTCTTTGCCTCTTTCAATCTTCAACGCTACAGAGCTACAAGTCCTCTCTCTTTCTAACAATGTGATATCTGGTGAGTTGCCTGAGATTATCAGTGAGATGACAAGTTTACAGGTGTTGAATCTCTCTGACAACGCCTTGGCTGGGAAAATACCTCAAAATCTGACCGCTTTAAACAATCTAACCGTTGTTTCTTTGAGAAGTAACTATTTTTCTGGTAGTTTGCCAAGTGGGTTCACTTCAGTTGAAGTGTTAGATCTGTCTTCAAATCTGTTTAACGGGTCACTTCCTTCGGATTTTGGTGGTGATAATTTGCGTTACTTGAACATCTCTTACAACAAGATTTCAGGGCCAATATCTCCAGAATTTCCAAAAAAAATTCCCCAAAATGCAACCATTGATTTGGGCTTCAACAACCTGACTGGACCCATTCCACAGTCTCTCCCTTTGCTTAATCAAAGAGCAGAATCCTTCTCTGGGAATCTTCAACTTTGTGGCAAACCACTCAAGAATCTTTGCTCAATACCTTCAACTCTTTCTACAGCACCAAATGCGTCAAGTACATCACCAGCAATTGCAGTCATACCAAGACCGATAAACTCAAGCCCTGCAACAAACAACCCACAAACCGAAGCAAATGGCTCTCAAAACCAAAATTCACAAGGTGGCCTCAAACCAGGCACAATAGTAGCAATTGCCTTCGCAGACTTGGCTGGTATAGGCTTACTGGCTCTAGTAATTTTCTACGTATACCAAATCAAGAAGCGAAAGGAGATTATAAACTCCTCAACATCAACAACGAACTCAGCAATTCCGGAAAGGAAACAACCACTGGAGACACTCACAAAAGCAGAAAAACAAGCAACATGGTCATGCCTAACATTAAAAGGCGAGGAGACATCAGAGGCTGCAAGTACAAGCTCTGAAAGCGACCAAGATAACAACAATGAAGATGGGAAAGTTGGTCATCAGCAGCAGACCAGCCACAGAGGAGGAGGCAAACTGGTAACAGTTGATGGAGAGACCGAGCTGGAGCTGGAGACATTGTTCAAGGCGTCAGCTTACATACTGGGCACAAGTGTTTCAGGCATTGTGTACAAGGCTGTCCTTGCAGACGGGACTGCACTTGCAGTGAGGAGGATTGGAGAGAGTGGAGTCGAAAGATTGAAGGATTTCGAGAACCAAGTGAAGGCCATTGCAAAGCTGAAGCATCCCAATTTGGTTAAGGTTCGTGGGTTCTACTGGGGAGATGAAGAGAAGCTTGTTATCTATGACTACGTCAACAATGGCAGCCTCGCTACTGCCGGTTACAGTAAGTTCCTCCTCTCAGTCCTCCATTACAGGCGCATTTTAGCTCTATTTAATTTCTTTTTACTAAAGTGCATCATATCTTTACCGCGTATGTTAGTTTACATAAAGGTTCTTTTGCTAGACTACACCATTTATCTTCTTAATAAAGTCGAGCCAGACCACGGGAACTAGCCAGTCACGGACTCGCATTTCAGGATAAATTCGTTCCTCTTTTATATTTTATTTAAAATAAATATTTATGCTGATTTTATAATTATTTTAAAATTTTGGATGAAATAAATTTTTTATATATACAAAATTATATTAGAATTTTATTACTCTCTAAATTTACAGTTGAGTAATCGAGTGTAATAAACAATCAGACGGTGATTAATAAATCTACGTTGTTTGATAGTGGAACCCGAGACACCCGCGAGGCAAGATAGCAAAACCTTATAAAGTATAGTATAGTAACAGAAAAGAGTATTAAACACACAATACGTCAAAGTGGTGTCGTTTTCGTAAAAGTACGGCAACCTATACTGACTCACAGGTTCTTGTACTCCACAGCTTTATGCGGTTCCCAATCTCGAGCTCGTTTGCCTGTGCTTGTGGTTTATGTTTGTTTTCTTTTTGCGTTTTAACATTTTTTTAATTAATTTTCTTTTCTATATATATAAGTTATCCAATTTTAAATCACTGTTTCCGTACACCCTTTGAGATAAATTATTTGTTAATTTTTAAAAAGTAATTAGTGTCATTAATCTTTGGCTTAAATTTTAAATAAGTAGAGAGATTTTTGACCCCTCTTTGTACTTGACTATTTGACTGGGTGGAGAAAATGAGGTGGCAGAAAGGCATCTTTTTCCAGGTGGTCAAACACTCGAGGCTCCAGCCGAACAACCACTACTCTTAGAATTTAGTGATATATTAAGATTTATATCATTTTCCTTTAATTTAATTTAGCTTTTTATTGTGATAATGATAAATTTATGACACTTTAATTTTCATCTACACGATATCAAAATCCAAATATATGATTTATGTTGATAAGAAAGATATCTATTGATTGTTGGCCCTGAATCTTTATGTTATTTTGTCTGGTGAAACTCAGGAAAGGCAGGCGCATCGCCCTACCATCTTCCTCTAGAAGTGAGGCTCAAGATAGCAAGAGGAGTGGCCAAGGGACTAGCCTACATTCACGAGAAGAAGTACGTGCATGGCAACATTAAACCAAGCAACATCCTCTTGAACTCAGAAATGGAGCCCTTAATAAGCGATTTAGGTTTCGATCGTCTCCTCTCCAGCAGCAACGCAAGCTCCAAAGCGAGCCATTCATCATCCCGGCTTTTCGGCAGCCAAAGATCAAATTCCCTCGTCACACGCGACGCCAGCCCACTAGACCACCACCCCACGACCTCTTCCAGCCCCTACGCCACCGCCAGCTCCTCTGGGGGCTCTATCTCCCCCTACCAAGCGCCTGAGTCGCTGAAGAACCTCAAGCCAAACCCCAAATGGGACGTGTACTCGTTTGGCATAGTCTTGCTTGAGCTTCTGACTGGGAGAGTGTTTTCAGAGCCCGAGATAAGCCAGTACAGCGCAGCTGCCAGCTCAGCTTCGGACGAGAAGACTAGGGTTTTGAGACTGGCCGACGTGGCCATCAGGGCTGACGTGGAGAGTAGGGAGGAGTCCATGCTGGCGTGTTTCAAGCTAGGGTTTGGTTGCGCTTCGTCTGTACCGCAAAAGAGACCTGCAATGAAAGAAGCGCTGCAAATCCTGGAAAAGGTTCCGAGTTATACTCCATATTGCTAATGACGTGTTTGGGGGCCCTACAAAAGTGCTTTTTGTTGGATTAAAGTGTTTTTGTATGTTGTTTTGTTGACTTAAATGTTTCGTAAAGGGCAGAGGCTAGGAATATTGTTAATAACTGATCTCAGAAAAAAAAAAAAAAAAAAAAAATAAGATTGATANCATAAAAAAAAAAAAAAAAAAAAAAGAAGAGTGCTCTATGTTTGACTGATTAATGAAATGTTATTTATTTATTATATTATCTTGTAAGAAATCTTTAGGGCTTTTTTTATTGATTTTTTCAAACTACTCTAATTGATAAATATAAGATCAAAAAACAATGTTTGAACTAACAAAGTAGAAATGGCAATGATTCGATTGGACCAGGGTCACGGACCAAGTGAAAGGAGACAACAAAAATTTTAATTTGACAAAGGGTAGCAAGATGACAAGAATTCAGTAAAGAAGATCCAATGCATGATATGATACCTAGTAATTTGTTGCATTTAATCTACTTTTTGTAGTCTTTTTAGATTCTTTTGAAAACAAATAAATAAAAATTAATTTTCCAAATTGGAGCTAAAAACCAGCCAAGCTTGAAAAGGCCTCATGCTTAGAGGGGAAAGGACATCTGAGTCCTTAAGTGAATTTGGTCCACTGAGTTCTTAATAGTGACATAATCAAAGTCATTGCAAACAATTAGTTGTCCAACTAATATCCGAATTAGTCATTTCCTGTTTCTTTCCTTTTCACGGATTCAATGCTTTCTATTTTATGTAAAGAATGAAATTTTTCAAAGAGACAAAATAGCACCCACCTCTCATCAATTATTCCCAACTACACAAACCAAAACCGAGATTTGGGCCAAACATGGGCTTTCTAAGTGGGCCTAAAGTGAAGCGATCTACCAACCCATTAAATGCTGTAGTAGCCCTTCGACCCCACCACATAATCATTTCTGCTTCCAATGCAACTGCAATTTTGAACTGCAACAAACTTCTTTAAAGCTAACCCAATGATAACCCTACCTTATCGAAGCATTGACTCTCTTGTCTCTCCGTTCAATTCACCTGTGACTCCAAATGGAGTCTACCAGTAATGATCAGATTTCAGGCGTTCCAAACCCAACACAGATCTTCATCCTATCCGGGCAGAGCAACATGGCAGGCCGAGGTGGAGTGACCAGACACCACCATTGGGACGGGGTGGTCCCACCCGAGTGCAGATCCCACCCTTCCATCACCCGCCTCAGCTCCAAACTCAACTGGGAGCCGGCGCGTGAGCCGCTCCACGCCGACATCGACTCGAGGAAGGTCTGCGGGGTGGGGCCGGGGATGTCCTTCGCGAATGTGGTGGTAGAGCGGCTGCCGGAGGGGGAGATCGTGGGGCTGGTGCCTTGTGCGGTGGGGGGAACGGCTATTTGCGAGTGGGCGCGTGGGGAGAAACTGTATGAGAACATGGTGAGCAGGAGTAAGGAAAGTTTGAAGAGTGGTGGAGAGATCAAAGGGCTGTTGTGGTACCAAGGGGAGAGTGACACATCGACTCAGCATGATGCTGAGGCGTACCAGAGGAACATGGAGACCTTGATTAACAATGTGAGGGAAGACCTTGGGTCGCCTTCACTTCCCATAATTCAGGTTAGTGTAAGTTGTTGGTATTTATTCTATTGGTGGACTAGCATGAATCATTATACTAACTTAGGGTGCATATGTTTAGACTTATTTGTTTGTGAGTAAATATAGGAGTGTGATTAGGATTAATTACAAACTCATGAAATGATGCTTGGATTGATGCTCATACCCGTATATAAGTGAATAGGTCCATTATATTACACTATCTAGAAAGCAAAGGGTAGTTTTTCCCCTTTTGTTTCCCTGGTCTATTTGCAGCTGTGAGAAGCCAACCACACGTACTTTAAAAAAAAAAAAAATTTATTATTGTTCCAGCCAGGCAAAACAACCATCTGGCTTGCCATGTACATCCAGGGATTGATTTAAGGTTTTCTTGCACATATGAACATGAGGTTAGAGCTTGATAATTTTCCAACAATTAGTATCAAAGCTGGGATTGATATTTTGCTCATATATCTATGTGTTCTTTTGGTTATTATTAGTTGTTTGTGGGGTGTGGTTTACCAATTTCACCATGAATGCATGCTTTAAGTTTTTGAATCTGCTTTTGGTTGATTATTTTTTGTAGAGCTCTTGTGTATTAAGCATGAGAGTGAGTTGTGTAATGTTAGGAAAAAGTGAGGCAGGTGGGTCCCATTATAAAAAGGAAAGAAGAAAAAATAAAGAAAGACAAAGAGCCTTTCGGTGGAAAGGAAGAAAAGAAAGAAAGAGAAGAAGAAAAGAAGAAAAAGAAGAAAAGTTTCTTTCAGTGGCTTTCGGCGGAATGCGTGAAAAATTAAAACGCGTGGACCCCAGTGTTATTTGAATAACGCGGAGAAGCTCTCCTATAAATAGAGAGCTTCTCCTCTCATTTTTGTATCCCATTTTGTATCTCTTTCCTTTATTTTCTGAAGTCTAATAAAATCATTTCTTTGTCCCGTGGAGGTTTCCCTCAATCAAAAGAGGGTTTTACCACGTAAATCCTT
>JANLJB010004242.1:0-13265 GCA_026212285.1 Bursera cuneata
TGAAAGTCTATAAAAGTCTTTCATAATCATGAAAAGTCTATAAAAGTCATTAAAAGTCTATAAATCTATAAAAGTCATTTAGTTATAAAAAGTCTTTAAAAGTCTTAATTGAATACAGCCCCCTTAATTTAGGAATGAGGTTTTTTTCCTTTGGTTAATGTTTTTTAACTATATAATGCGGTAATAACTTGGGATTGAGGTATATAAAAACCGAAAACATAAAATAGGTAAAAGAGTGTACTAATAAGTTGGGTTTTAAGTGATAAAAATATTGAAGACATCATAAACTTAAAAGAGTGCAACAATACAAATACAAAAGTCTCTTCCACTTAACCTTATGTGAAATTAAGGGATAAATATATGGGGGTATTTACTTTGACCCCCTAATTAAATTTTGAGAAAATACTTAACTCTATATTTTTGTTAAATTAACACTTACCTCCAATAATTATCACTGTTTTTATAAAAACTAACACTCACCTCTCAAAAATCTGGGAGGTAAGTATTAATTTTTGGGGGATAAATATTAATTTAATAAAAATATGAAATTAAGTGTTTTTTAAAATTTAATAAGGGGTCAATAATTTCTCCTCAATATATGGGATCTCCTTGATTTACCAAAACATAAGAAACCCCTTGAATTTTAGAAATTGTTTTAAAAAGCTAAATGTTGCTAATATTTCATTAAAAAACTGACAAGGATGAATTTACTCTTTCACCCTTCATGAAATTACAGAACACTCCTTCAACAAATTAGAGAAAATTCAATTCACTTTGTTGATGCCACAAATTAGCACCAATTAGAATGAAGACAGATATGCGATAGATCGATTAAAATGACAGTAAAGCCCCAAGATGGTGACCTTGGATGGGTGAATGTTGAGCTCTCGGTGAACAAAGCTTGGTTGGCTACTGGGTTAGGGATGAATCTGAGATGTCTTAGATCTCGGTGGGTTCTGATCGACGACTTGGGTGATGTGGAAGTTTGACCGCCTCTGACATGTTAGCTGCAACTAGGTTGATATAGTTTCCAAGATTACTCATAGGATCTCTAAAGGGTGATCTCGATGAGTCCCCTTAGCCTTTTGAGCCTTGATGACACCTGAAAGTAAAGAATTTTTTATTTGGTTGGTGCGATTGCGGCGGTTGCTTTTTAGAGTCAACCTTTAAACCTTTGTTTCTGTCTCCTTATCTCTCTTTCCTGCTAAGAGCCTTGAAGCCAGTGGTGGAATGACTGCCTGCCATAAGCTACANCAATGAAGAGAAAGTCAGCTGTGTGATTCACCGGTGATAACCTTTTGACCTTTGAGTATAATTCTACAGATTATGCAGGTACAGTTTTGGTCAGATTTCGTTCAAGTGATTCTTATTTTACAAATCTTCTCTCGGGTATTTTATAATACACAACTTTAAACTATCCAACTCTTAATTTTATAAGATTAATATATAATATAATATAACACAATCTATTACTTTATCAAAATAAAAAAATTAAAAAAAAAACTAAGATTAATAATTTAGATTCTTTTTTTTGCATGAAACTCAAATCTAATATTTGTTATTATGTTTGTTTTCTGGTGTAGAGAGTCAATTCCGATTGAAAGGTTAATGGTGTGAACGGCAAATTGATAAGAGAATTATTTCTCGTAGAAGAGAGTAGACTAATATATAGACAGGGGTATTTTGGATAGTGCAGGTCAGGTTGGCTATGGTAATCCGAATAACATAAGGCATTGGTTATCTTTCCTTAGCCCAACCTCCATTTTGGCTATTTCTCCCAATTTCCCAATCATTTCCGTGAATCAAATTCGGAGTGAACCGAGGAGGTTACTGTGACTGTAATCAAAACCCATTACTCCATGACTCCAACACCAACGCATGTCTCCGCCGCCATCCTCCCGCACCGCCTCTACCATTTCCGCAACTTCGTGAACGCAAGGGTGAAATGGGTCCGCGACCCTTTCCTAGACACANGCCGTTTCCAAAGAGAAACACCTCAAACAACTCTTTTCTCTCAAAAACCAAATCCTCTCTTCTTCTTCTTCTTCAACCAAGTCATTCCCACTCTCCGCTTTCTCCACTAACTCAGCAACTCCCGTTAAGTTCTTCCAAGATTACCACTCTGTTTTCTCCTTATTCCAGCCATGCCCATCTCTCCCTCTCCACATCAAGCTCACCCCACAAGCCATGATTCTCCACAAAGAAGAATCGGCCATTCATAGCTCACCTCCGCATCGTGATGACGCTGTTAAAAGGCTGGCGAAGTTGTTGATGCTCACCAATGCTGGAAAGTTGCCATTGCATATCATCAGCAGGTTCAGATACGATCTGGGTCTGCCTCATAATTACATCACTGCCCTTCTCGCTGATTATCCGGAGTACTTTCAGGTTTGTGAACGAATGAAAGTAGAAAGATTTCCTTAGTGGTAGAAACCCATAATAGTGTTGATACTTTGCTTGCTTTAGCGTTAGCGCTGAGGATTGCTTAATGTTTATTGGACAATTCAATAGTTTCAGATGTTTATATTGCTTTCTTGGTGAACATTTTCAGGTATGTGAAATCAAGGATCGTATTACTGATAAAGAAACACTGGCATTGGAGTTAGTGTCTTGGAGGAAAGAACTGGCAGTGTCACAAATGGAAAGAAAAGCGTGCAATGGTGATTTATCGAATTTAAGAAACGGTTTGTGCTTAAGGTTTTCGATGAATTTCCCGAGAGGGTTTGATTTAGAAAAGAGGGTGACGAACTGGGTTGAAAAATGGCAAGAACTGCCTTACATTTCACCTTATGAGGATGCATTTCATTTGGCACCTAGTAGTGACCTGGCGGAGAAATGGGCTGTCGCGGTGCTTCATGAGTTGTTATGGCTTTTGGTGTCGAAGAAGACAGAGAGAGATAATTTGTTCTGTTTGGGAGATTATCTGGGGTTTGGTGATAGGTTTAAGAAGGCTTTGATGCATCATCCTGGGATCTTTTATGTGTCTAATAAGATTAGGACTCAGACTGTGGTGCTTAGGGAGGCTTACAGGAAGGATTTCTTGGTCGAGAAGCATCCGTTGATGGGGATGAGGTATAGGTACATTCATCTTATGAATAAATCAGAAGGTAGAAGGAAACCAGTTGGTGTCCAGGCTTTTGGTTCATAAGGAAAAACAAAGTTTAATTTATGTACCGACAAAGAGAAAAACTTATCTACTGATGAAGAGAAAAAGAGAAAAGAGGATGATACATGTTGTTTAGTAGAAGAAGAGGATTCTAGTGAGTCGTTTTATTCAGAGTTTGAGGATGTTGGTAATCAAGAAGCAGTAAAGATGGAAATATGATAAGTAGAGGATAAAACATAGGAAACATGGCTTTTAATCTATGGTAAGACCACAGGCTTTTTAGAACTAAAGATAACCCTTGAGGTTTGCAGGACGTATATATTTTTCCCTGCATATTCTTGGAAAATTGGAAAATGCAAAACGACATTTGTTGAAGAAAGGATCAGTTGATCTAACCATGTGTGTGCAGGGATATCAGTGGTTGCTGACATTACTTTTGACTATTAGTGTGGTGAGTTCCCTCTCTCTCTGCATATTATCGTTTCCACTTTGGCAGAATGGAATATGTTGAAAATCATTTCTCAATGGGCTTTGCTGTATAAATTGTTCTCATTTCTAGTTTTTTGATGTGTCAGTTAATTATCTGTAGTTTGTAAATTGGCCTTCATATATATATATATATTGGCTCAGGCTAGTAACTTAATTTTTTTTACTTAATTTCATACATTTTCGATAGTTATTCATTTTTCTAATTTATCAGTGGAAAGAGTTACTGTATTGATATGAAAAAAAAATTACTTTTTAACTTTTCTTTTCACTTATAGATTGTAGTAAATCAATGGCTATTAAAAAGAGTGTGAAATTAGGTCAAAAAATTAAGTCACAATAGCCTGACCCGTATAAATTTGATGACCCACTTGATTATCTTTATGTGAAAGATCCATTGCATTTCATGTGCTCATAACCCACAATTAAACCATCGGGCCAAGTGTAAAAATAAGCACCTCTTTTATGCTATCTGAGTTACAATGTCCAATACGAATATTCCATCCTAGGAGTTAAAAATTTGTCTCTCATCCTGAGTCTTTGTCAAATGATTTTCTTTTACTTTTCGGTCTAGGTTAAATAATTCTTATCTTCTCTCCTACTGCCAGGTTGATTAACTTGGATGAAGCAGTTGCTTTGGCTGCGTAAGTTATTGTGCTCAGTTTTGTCTCTGTAAATTCATGTCTCACTGGATTCTGAACACCAGTTCATATGGATTTCTTTTACATGTTAATATTGTTTTATTTTTGCTGCTGGATTCTTGATGATAGTTGAAACTTTTTTGCAGGAAATTACAATTCATCTTGATAATGTTTTAAACATAATTGGTATTAGATTACAACTTCACCACTTGGGGTCTCAATCATATTTGATAGGTCTGAAGGAAGTAGGAAAATATTTTGAAGAATTAGAGGGTAATAGAACAATGTCTTCTATCAATCATGATGAAAGAAAATCCATGCTCATTAGAATATGTGGCCACAGTATATTACATTTGGAGAGAGAAAGAGTCTTGAAGAATAATGAAATCAGTAGCAAAGGATTTGAGAAGAAGATCAAGCTGGACATGCAGCATAGATTCACATGGACTGATGCTGATATACTGAATGATAGTGAGAAAGACTATGCAAAGCAATTCCACTAAACCAATTTCAACTATCCTTGTGGACGTCAATTAGAATAGAAATGTGAACATTGACAGTGGAGATGGCATATATCACGAGTTCCATTAGCTGCATTTGAAGATGTCATTTGCAATATCATGAAAGAGAAGACTTTGAAATGAATATGGGACAATTAAGCTTGTGCTGCTCAATATTGAAAAAATATTGCCACTTAAGGCTGTAAGAGAATCAGATGTCATGATCCATTTAAATGAATTTAACTGATGTAATAGTGCTTTGCTAAGAATTGAACTTTAGTTTGAAGAGGAAGATAAAGGTTTATTGTTATTGTTGAGGTCTTTTACCAAATATTTAAGATTTTTTGAAGGTGTTTTCCTACATATTTTTAGGGTACATTCTATAGGTTTCCCATGAGGTTTAACGAAATTCTACATGGTCCTCTGGTTTTGAAAGCCCCAAAAATCCTGCTATGTCATCACTGGTCAGTCAACTTCCTTTAATAGTAGAAGCCTAAAATGGTCGAGGGATGGCTGCCTCCATCTCTTTAGTACCATGGTTGCTCACCATCTCTTCGACACCATGGCTATTCACCATCTCTCCAATGTCAAACACATAACAAGTGTTTCTAACCACATAAATCAACCCTTTTTACTGACTTGAACATCAGAGGGATATTGTCAAGAAAAGACTTGGTGCCTCCCCTGAATTTCTCATTTTTGTGTATCCTTCAACTAGTAGCTGAATCCAATGATGCCTTAGCTGAAGTCTAGAAGCTAGAGGAAAGAGAGAAGGCTCTAGGAGTCTGTCTTCCTAAAGGAGATGTCACCTTCTCCATAGTCTACCAAGTTCCACCACTAAAAAACACATATCCATCCTATGCTCCTAGGAAGCTCAAACCCTCGCATTCTCAGCCGTCAACCAAGGACTTCACTATCATTTCATCAATCTTCATACATGTATTCTCTAATCTAATTCGTTCTAATTTTTTGTTTTAACATCTGGCACTGTCTAGAGGAAAAGGATAATTAGTCTATGTTTCTGATCCCTATTAAGAGGTAGAAGTTTGTTACCTTAACTCGATAATCTTCCTTAACTTGGTAATCACCTCAATTTGGCCTACCTAGTTGAGCCACATTCCTCCTCTAGAAGGAGTGCTCATCCTCAACTTGGTAGTCGTATCAGTTTGGCCTACCTAGTTGAGCCACGTTCCTCTCTACTTCACAGGAAACATTTCATGTCAACTCAATAGTTGCCTTGTGGTGCCCTTGAATCCCTTATACAGGAACCCCGGAGGCAAACTATGTAAATGAGATGAAGTATAATGAAAATTATGCAAATATCCATAATTTATACATAATGCATAAATTTTGATACAAATATTTAGAAATCTTTTACATAATATCTCAAAATGCATGGTGCATGTAATGGTTCATTTTTAAATTTCCCTGGAAGTCTCTAAGTGAGCTCCAGAACATCCCCACATGATGACTGACCTCCAGTACCTATGGAAGAAAATGGGTGAGCCACACAGTCCAGTAGGAAATCTTACAACATATTCAAAACTATAACATTTTTAATTGAAAGCATGCATAAGATCACCTCACACATTCCTAACCTTTAGCCATTGCCACAACATTGTACCTTCATAACATATAACACACGCGGATACATCCAAGGCCTAACACTGTACACAAGTGTCACAAAAGCTTCCTCTTAGGTCCCTTAGCACATATGGGTACATCTAAGGCCTAACATTGTACACAGGTGTGACCAGTGCTTCCCCTTAGGTTCCTTATTACACATGAGCACATATAAGGCCTAACACTATACATGATGTCATGGTGTTTCCCCCTAGGTCCCTTATCACACGTGAAAATGACCAACATGACATCATTCACCCAAAATGTATGTGTTTCCCCTTCGATCCGACGTTTACCGCAGGCTCACCTAAGGCCTAACACCCAACATATCACAACTTCCCACGTTTTCGTAACCACAACAACTTCACCATTAAAACACAATAAATCTCTCATATCTTCCAGTACCATTATCGTTTAACAATTTCCTCACTATACTCTCATCCACGTCAGATGCCAACTTCTTACTCTACTTCGCAAATACACAAAATCCATGCCTATAACAATAAATCTACAACAAGCATAACGCGTAGACATAACTAAAGTGCCAATTCCACACATGGTTGTCTAACAATCAAAATCCATGGTCGATTCACAGAAAACCCCAAAATCCACATAGTTTGAAAATCTCACACACACACATTCGAGTTTCTAATTACCTACACCATTCACACAAAGTACATATACAACTTCCAATTTATCAAAGCCATAATCAATCTACGAAAAGCCCAAGTCATGTGACCAAACACAACAAACCCTAGGTTTCTTGTTTTGCTCATTTCATCAACTAAAAAGAAATAATGATGAATAGAAGAGGATTCCTTACTTTGCGTTGATGATTTGTGAAGATCTGACGCTTTCTCTCTCTTATTTCTCTCTCTTCTTTCTCTTTTCTCTCCTTCTTCTTTCTCTCTTTCTTTCTTTCTTCCCGTTGCTTGTTTATAAAAAGAAATGAGGGAGGGCTGGGTTTTATAAAATTTTGAAAAAAGGGAAATGCTTGATATTTTTAAAATTTTTAATTCTGTGAATTCCCGCATAGGGTATTACGAAAGGAACTTGAATAAAAAAATAATATTAATATTAAAAGAATAATCTAAATTTGATAATTTTAATAAATTTATAAAAATAAAATTCTAATAATCTAATAAATAGAAAAAAATAGAATATTAGAAAACATTCAAGAATTTATTTGAATTTCAATCTGCACCGTGACGGTAGTTCCGTTTATGCTGCAACATGATGTTTCTGACTTGCCACGTCGGGTCATAATTCATTTACATCGTGGTATGAAGTTTATGACTTTTGCTGCCGCGGCGTAATTCTTCTACGTCGGGGTGTGAACCGCCTAACCTGTGCCCAATTTCCCTTCTCTATGCTGCAGCGTAATCCTTCTACACCGCGACGTAATTTGCCTAGTCCAGTTTTTTGAATTCATCTAGTTTTCATCCAACTCTTCGCATAAACATTCCCGTTTACATTTATTCACATACATCAACTCAAAATCATCTCATTTACAATACCACAACACCAAACATGTAACGACCCAAAAATTCGAAACAATAGTTTCGAGGTGTAAGTGAAAGATTTTAAAGTTAAAAATAAAAAAAAGTGTGCAATTATGACGTATATGGGATGACATAGACATGATGATATCGTGTATATGAGTATTCAGAGGTATACAAGAGTTTTTGGGACATTAGACTAAAACATAATTTTACGTGGGCTCGTGGACTTTTCATCTTTAGTGCCTAATATTCAGATTTTGAGGGTCACGTGAGTGAAAAATAGACAAGGATGGGTCAGCAATGAGATACTGAGACTTTGTGGTTGGGATTTGGGATCATTAAAAGTTTAAAAATTTACAGATAGACCACTAAATTTCAAAGTCTATATAAACTGTGGTGACCCCAGATATTCAGAAATCTATAGAAATACCCCTGATCGTCGAAAATCGCTATCTCTGGCCACCATTCACATTCTCAGCATGTTAGGCCCCGTGAATGGTGGCAACGGAAAGCTCTCGATGTGCTAAGCTCAGCGGTGGCCTCTCTTTCCCCGTACGGTACCGAAATTGACCGGATGGATGCCATGAAGCTTCGCTTGCGTCAATCGATGATCTATCATTCCCAACGTCGACAGCCTACACCACCGATCATGATTTCTTTCTCTCTGCCTGAAGATCCTGGTGGTGGTCTTTGATCGACCAACTGAGGCCTAGATCATCGGTAATTGATCTAAAGCATTCGACAACGTTGACTTCCTATCTGCCTCTCTGTCAGTCGCCAGGCTCTGCCATTGGATGGAATAGACTCCCCTCAGCGAGACGAATCCAGTGTTACCCCTTGATCATCGTTCTTGATGGTGGATCGTGTTTTCCTGTGAGAAATCGTGAATCACCGCTGTCAGAGAAAATATTAATCGGCCCACTCATCTTTCTGACTTAGCAGTTTCACCCTTTCAGACACCCTTCCATTATTTAGGATCTTGGCAGTTTACCCCTACCATGTACTTTGACTTCGAGATCCTCAAGGGTTTTTAGGTTAGCAATCTCACCTCCGTTTGGTAATTTTAGTATAGTTTATAAGTTTACGGTAACGCCCGGTTCCCAAATGTGTATGTTTTGATTCTGTGACTCTGAGGATTCATCTGGGACCATCAGGACGCATGGATTTATGATACAGATGAGAAAAAGAGATCTAGGAGCTACGGTTCAGATATCGAGGTAGGAATTTCTAACCATACTTTTCTATTATGTTTTAGTGTGTATGTGGATTTACTTTATTATTGTGGCTTAAGGAATAAAGGCTGTATGATTGATGAATAGGGACATTAGATGAATTAATAGATCAAGATGTTACGGGCGCGTGTACGGTTTTATGAAAATACATGATTAGTTGAGAAACCAGGTGGAACGTGTAAGATTGTGACGTCGGAATGGACCCGATGTGGATAATGGGTTATGAGTGCCACGTGGGGATGCTACATGATGATACGACTAGAGTACGGGTATTGGACGAGAGGCAGTACGATATGGAATGGACGATACGTGAGTAATACGAGTGTATCCGTAAGTTACAGAACGAATGAGATGTATAGTCACATGTATATGGTACTCGTGCGTTATGAGAGACTTGAGACACGGGAGGTGTTCGAGAACATGACCGTGAGTAACGGGGCGTACGAGACCCGGATTATACATTGGTACACATAGGTAATGCGATAGACGAGATATGGGTTAATTATGATACAGGTTGAACATGTGTGATCATGTTCGTTAGGATTGATAGATACGTGAGCCATGTGAGTGTGTGTATGTGAGGAGGTAAATGAGACACAAGTGAGATACACAAGAGAATGAGTATACGATACGTATACGATAGTGGCATAGCAATAAGATGGAAATGCACATGTGCGATATTGGACATGCATGTGAGGTTTGACGTGAGTATGGATCATGTGGATGGACCCTGGATTGTTTAGTCTGAGCATACAAAACTCTAAGATGGCTTATGGTCGATATTAGGTCGCCTAGCTTAGTGGCGCAGGGTTCTAATTACGAGGTGGGTTGCCTAGCTTTGTGTGCAGAAACCATCAGTCATGGGTTTCTTAGCTTTGTGTGCAAAGACCATCAGTCATGGGTTTCTTAGCTTTGTGTGCAAAGACCATCAGCCATGGGTTACCTAGCTTTGTGTGTAAGGACCATTAGCCATGGGTCGCCCAACTTTATGTTCAGGAACGGGTCATTCGTGGGTCGCCTAGCCTAGTGTGCAGGGATCCATATTACATTAGGTAGCCTTACTTGTGCGCAGGTATCTAAGTGTTACGCAGATTGACTAGTGGGTATACAGTACTTCAAGTGATATGGGGATTAACTAGCTGATAGGTAGCAATCCGATGGTACACGAATTGGTTAGTGGGTAAGCGTAATGAGGTATAGAGTGGTTGTAGGGAGTATCCGACGTGAGCGTAGAACTGCTGTGGATAGGTCGCAATTATGACGACGGTTGTGATTGAGATTGAAGAATCTTATGATAGTGAAATGAGTGTGTACGTAAGGTAGAGAATGAATTGATATGTTTGTATGAGATTTGTGTGGTCCATGCATTGAATTAAAATGTTATAGAATTATATAGTGTTAGAAATTCCTACTAGGCTATGTTGTTTATCCTTTCCTTCATAGATACCCGAGGTCAAGAGTCTAACAAAGGTGATTCGGAGCTCATATAGAGGATCTTGGACAGTCATGGGTATGTTTGGATAGAATGAATCTGTTATGTATTTATTTTAACGAAAAATTTTGTAAGCCATATTTTTCAGTGTAAATATTTTTGGTTAAAACGTTTAATTTAATTTATTTACATAGTCAACCCTAGGGTTCCTATATGAGGGATTTCGGGTTGTGACAAAACATGAACCAATCATGTACCCATATATATATACTTACTTTTAATTATATTTTAGTGCCATTTTCGAAAAAGTTTGTACATATACTCCCGTACATATACTCCCATACATATATATTCGTATATAACAACATATACAAGTTATAAATACATATGCAGCAAATTGTCTGGGTATTATTCAAAAATTTCACTATTACAAATTTTCGGGCTACCACATGCCTCATCTCGACCTACCGAGTTAAGCTTCAAGTCCTCTCTCCATCAGAGAGAGTCTATCTTCCTCAACTTAGTAGTAGCCTAATCTCTGCCTACCAAGTTGAGCCTCAAGTCTTTCCTCCATCAAAGGAAGCATATTAGCTAACTTAGTAATTGCTCCAATACAGTCTACCGAGTTGAGCTTTAAGTACTCCCTCCCTCAAAGGGAGCCTATGTTCCTCAACTTGGTAGTTGCCCTATCTCAGCCTACCAAATTGAGCATCAAGTCCTCCCTTCGTTAGAGGGAGGCTCATTTACTCAACTTAGTAGTTGCCTCATCTTGACCTATCAAGTAAGCTTTAAGTCCTTCCTCTATCAAAGAAAGCCTATCTTCCCAGCTTGGTACTTACTTCATCTCGGCCTACTAAGTTGAGCCTTAAGTCCTTTCCCCATTAAAAGAAACGTATTGTGCCAACTCAAAAGTCACTTTAACTCAGCCTATCGAGTTGAACTTCAAGTCCTCCCTAGGTCAGAGTGAGCCTATCTTCCTCACCTGGCCTACCAAGTTGAGCCTTATAAAACATGGACTACTAGGCATCAAGAGAGTTTGACTCCTTAACTATGAGCTCACCTAAGTGACAGTTCTCTTCGAAAAGCTACAAATATCTATTTCTACAAAGTTCAAGCCATAAGTATCTATTTCTACAAATATTGAAGCTACGATATTCAAGCTATAAGGGTCTGAGCACCCATCTATCCAAAACAATTTGACCTAGTAAAGGAGAATGCTTTGAAGAAATCAAAGTACTGATTTTATTTTGAGCCAAGTGCTTTTCAAAGGCCGAAGTACTAATCTACCTAAAGCAATTCGACCCAATAGAGGAGAATACTATAAAGAAATTAGAGTATTGATTTTATTTTGATCTAAGTTCTCTTGGAAAACCCTAGTGTCAATTTATCTCTTTGAAAGGCCTAAGTGCCTATCTTGGAAGGTCAAATCTTTTAGTTTTGATAAGAATGGAGATGAACCTTGTGTCTATAAAAAAGTATAGGGTAACACTATTGCTTTCTTAATTCTTTATGTTGGTGAAATACTTATCGTAAAAAAATGATGTGGGGGTATTATCATCGATGAAAACTTGGTTAGCAAAGCAATTTGAAATGAAAGACCCAAGAAAAGCTAGCTATATTTTAGGGATCGAGATTTTGTGAGATTGTAAAAACAAAATGATAACATTATCCAAAGCTACGTATATAGAAAAACTTCTGGTAAAGTTTAACATGGAAAGTTCCAAGAAAAGTTTACTACCTCTCAGACTTAAAATTCATTTTTAAAGAATCAGTCTCGCAAGACCTTGAAGAAGTAGAAAGAATGAGAAATTTTGTTATGCTTCAGTTGTAAGAAGTCTTATGTATGCCATGTTATGTACTAGACCAAATATTTGTTTTGCAGTAGGCATGGTTAGCAGATTTCAATCAAATCTAGGACTTGAACATTGGATTGTAGTCAAGCATATACTAAGTATTTGAGGAGAACAAGAGATTATATACTTGTGTATCATACTGACAACTTAGTTCCACTTAGTTATACTGATTCTGATTCTCAATCAGATTAAGATTTTAGAAAATCTACCCTTGGGAATATGTTTTCACTTGGTGGTGGAGCTGTCAATTGGAAGGGTGTGAAATAATCGTGTATCGCAAACTCCACCATAGAAGCTGAGTATGTGGCTATTTTTGAAGCTACAAAGGAAGCTATATGGCTTAAGAAGTTCCTTGAAGAATTGGAATTGGTTCTTAAGTGCTAAACAACCAATCATTTTATATTGTAAGAACAATGGAGCTATGACACAATCTAAGGAACTGAGGCACCATAAAAGGTAGCAACATATAGAGAGAAAGTACCATTTGATTTGAGAAATAGTGCAACATGGACATATAGTGGTTACCAAAATTATGTATGTAAAAAATCTGACAAATCCTTTCACCAAGTTACTACCATCAAGGGTTTTTTATTCTCACTTGGAAGGGATAGGGATTTGTCAGATGCAACAATTTCTTTAGATAACATTACATTAGAATTATATCATCATGAAGTAATATGTATGACATTTTAGTTTTATAAATTAAATATATTAATGTTTATGCATTTTGAGTGTCTTTATTTATTTAAATATAATAAGGTCCATTGATTATATAGTGTTAATTACCAGATCCTTATAGTCATAAAGGTTTTCACAACTGGTCACGCTCAAAATTAACCTTCGGCTAAGCGGTTGTTGTAGCGTAGCTTTAGGTATCGAATCCACAGGGA
>JANLJB010004242.1:13315-26369 GCA_026212285.1 Bursera cuneata
TTTGAAAGCCCCAAAAATCCTGCTATGTCATCACTGGTCAGTCAACTTCCTTTAATAGTAGAAGCCTAAAATGGTCGAGAAATATTGTGTATGAATTACATTATTATTATTATTATTATTATTGAATTACATCTTAATCTTTTTTGTTATCAGCCAGCATTGAAATTTGGATGTACTTCAACGGTAACTATCCCCTTCTTGATTCTTACTTAAGGTATTAATGAACTTAACAATCATATATAGTGGCATTATCTTTTACTTTCTGCTTGGTTTCTGATAAGAATCTTGGGAGAACCACACCCCAAAAGCTAGCTATTGAGGTGGGAGAGCCCAAAGCTTTATAAATCCCACACAAGAAGCCCATACTTCCAATGTGGGATTCAAGTCTCATACCTTGCAATTAGGATCCTAACATTCCACCACGCTCCGCAGCCCCGGCGCCCACGCAGGCTGGCTGTGCACTAGTCCCTTGATTAGTTCCGGGCGAACACTGCAATGCCGGCGTCACCACCTGCGCCGCACGATTGTAACCGGGAGACGTGATGTAGGCTTTGATACCAATTGATAAGAACCTTGGGAGAACCACACCCCAAAAGCTAGCTATTGAGGTGGGAGAGCCAAGCCACTTAAATACCCCACCAAGAAGTCCATACTACTCGATGTGGGACCTTGGCACCAGGTCCCTATCAATATACCATCCTCGAAAAGCCGACGTCCCGACGGCTTTACTCGGCGGCACTTCACTCGGTGGCTCTTCACTCGGCCCACTGCCGGTCAGAACCCTCCACCGGTCAGAACCCTCCGTCGGTAGCCCTTTCCCGAACGCTGACCTCTGGCTCTGATACCAAATGCTAGGCACCCAAGCACTTGGAGAACCCACCCCCAAAAGCTAGCTTTTGGGGTGTGGTTCTCCCAAGGTTCTTATCAGTTTCTTAAGAATGCAATACAACCCATCAAGCATGTAGTGCATTTGTGAATTTCTCTTGTACTATTTGATTCTGAAATAAAGAAGTGGAATGTATATAGTGGTTCTGCATAAGTATGTGGTGTATTCTTCTCATGCAGATAAAAAAACCATTGCTTTTGATGCAATGGAAGTAAATATGGTTGGAAGGTCTCTCCTTTCTCTCTACATGTTCATTTTGCTTCCACTGTACATGAAAACTGGCTTTGGCTTCACTTTAAGAAATGAAGAAGCCATTGACATGAATTGCAAAAATAGGGAGAGACAAGCAATAAATTATAACAGATTCCACCTTATGTCACTTCGTTAATTCATTCAAGAAATATTTTTTCAGGGTTAATTTCTATCTTATGTGGGGTTAATTTCTACCGACTGTCTGGAAAGGAGCTTAATAGCATCAAAGCTTGTAGCTTATCGTCAATCTTCATGTTCATAGTAGCCAATTGATTGTTTGTAATTTGGAGGTTAGTCAAGTGTTCAACTATACTAACACCTTCTTTATACATCACATTGTTGAGCTATTTAAACAAGAATGCTTTCTTTGCAGCGGTCTTCTTCTCAAACAAGGACTCTACTTTGTCTAAAGGGCTTGAGCATTGGTTACATTAGACTCGTGGTGAAAAACACTATCATCTTCCCATTGCCTAATAGTACCAATCACTTTCCTATTCCATTTTACCCAATCTTTATTTTCCATATCACTTGGCTTAGCTTGATCTCCTTCAATAGGCTCATGAAGATCTTTGCAGTAGAGAGTATCCTCATTCTTGGTTTCCAATTTACCCAATTGGAGTTCTTGAGTTTCATCATAGTAGTACCTTCCATTATAACCTTGATCTAGCTTGATTTTGTGTAATGATAAACAATACTTACCAGGAAAGCTCCTAGGAAAGATTGGAAGGATCATAAATGGTCACACTTAAAATCCAACCTCCTTAGAAAATTATTGTATTTTGAGAGACCTTCCTCTAGATTGTATCTATTCACACTACCACTAAGAACCTTGCTATGATAGCACTTGTTGGGATTATAACGAGACATTTAAACTCAACAAGCACGATAATAAACAAGAAAAAGTAGAAAATAAAGCACAAGCATTTAACATGGTTCAGTTTCAAGCCTACATCCACAAGACCAACTCCGAAATAAACTTCCACTATAAAATAATGAGATTACAAAGTGAAAAACCTCACAAGAGAACCTTAAGGAACACAACCCTATACCCTTTTGTCACTCAAGTACTTCCAACTTCTAATATGAGACAACTAGTGACAGGTCTAGGAAAAAACTCTCTTACTCTCTTTTTCTCTCTACCACTTGTAATTGACTATATGACTCACACTTACAAGTCTATATATATATATATATATATAGGCCTAAAACTTTTGTGTAAGGTGTTTTCCTACTAGGATAATAAGGAATAATTAATTTATAAGTATTTATACTTTTAATATTAGTTTACTAATTCCATTGACTAATTAAAAATTAGATTCTTACTCTAATTGGGATATAATTTCCTAATTTATTAACTAATCATCAATCCATTGATTGAAAATCCTAGTTCTATTAGGACTTTGACAATTCACAAGTAATTTCTTATCAGGCTTCTCAGTTTTTTAGTTATCTACTATTTGTTATCTAAGAGGCTAAGAAAAGTTTTGACCCAATTCTATAGTCTCCTACTTATATATTTCTATTTATTTATTTTGGAAGAATAAACAACAAAATTTAATCCTTAAATTTTCTATTTTGACTAGATGGTTGTAGAATTCTAAGAAAGTTCTTTTTTTTTTTTTTTTTAATTTAAATTCTTATGAACAATGTTATTTTGATAGGACGAAAGTTATTATGCTACAAGATATTGAATTACAACATTTTGTATAATCCCTTGAATTTACAAAATCTGCTACAAGCCAAATAATTTTTTTTATTCAATTTCATTTAATCTTGCGATGGTAGTCCACTTGAAATGTGGAGAAATTTGCCAATTTCGCTAAAAAAATTCACTTTGGTGAATGTTTAATTAAGTATAAATATATTTTTATAGGTAGGCAGAAACATCTAACGCATAGTGAAGACATGATAATAGTCTTTAGCATGACGTGTGCATATGGCACTATTTGGCATCCTTTAAAACGGATCGAAATACCCTCTCAATTTGGTCAATGTCTACTACATATGGCAATCTCTCCTTACCATAAAATTGGCTAAGGAATGTCTCTAGAATATCCCAAGGATATCCTAAGAATATCCTGAGAATCATCCAGAAGGTCCATTGAGACCGTGACATATCATCCAAATGAAGGAACAAAATTTAGGCGAAGTTGATGATTTAGTAAGTTTAATAAAAGCAAGAGGATGGCCTCAAGAATGGGGGATTATTTTGAGTAAAAGAGAAGTGAGGGCGATTGGATTCTAACAGAGAGAGGAGAGAACCCATGGATTTTTAGTCTCCATAAAAACACTTCCACCTTGGTAGTTCACCATCTCTCCTTCCAGTGCTATGGCCACTCACCACCTCTTTAGCACTATGGCTACTCACCATCTCACGGGTACCTTGGCTGCCATCTCGGTTGCACCTTGGCTACCACCATCTCTATTGCACCTTGGCATTCCTTATCTTGGTTGCACTTTGCATTTCCTATCTCGGTTGTACCTTGGCTGCCATCTCTTCAGCATCATGGCTGCCTCCATCTCTTCAGTACCATGGTTGCTCACCATCTCTTCGACACCATGGCTATTCACCATCTCTCCAATGTCAAACAAATAACAAGTGTTTCTAACCACATAAATCAACCCTTTTTATTGACTTGAATATCAGAGGGTTATCGTCAGGAAAAGACTTGGTGCCTCCCCTGAATTTCTCATTTTTGTGTATCTTTTAACTAGTAGCTGAATCCAATGAAGCCTTAACTGGAGTTTGGAAGCTAGAGGAAAGAGAGAAGGCTCTAGGAGTCTGTCTTCTTAAAGGAGATACCACCTTCTCCATAGCCTACCAAGTTCCACTACTAAAAAACACATATCCATCCTATACTCCTAGGAAGCTCCTACCCTCCCATTCTCAGCCATCAACCAAGGACTTCACCGTCATTTCATCAATCTTTCGTACATGTATTCTCTAATCTAATTCGTTCTAATTTTTTGTATCAACATTTGGCACTGTCTGTAGGAAAAGGATAATTAGTTTATGTTTTTGATCCCTATTAAGAGGGAGAAGTTTGTTTCCTTAACTCGATAATTTTCCTTACCTTGGTAATCACCTTAATTTAGTCTACCTAGTTGAGCCACGTTCCAGGAGTGCTCATCCTCAACTTGGTAGTCGTATCAGTTTGGTCTACCTAGTTGAGCCACATTCCTCTCTCCTTCAGAGGAAACATTTCATGTCAACTCAATAGTTGCCTTGTGGTACCCTGGAATCTCTTATACAGGAACCCCGAAGGCCAACTATGTAAATAAGATGAAGTATAATGAAAATTATGCAAATATACATAATTTATACATAAAGCATAAATTTTGATACAAATATTTAGAAATCTTTTTCATAATATCTCAAAATACATGGTGCATGTAATGGTTCATTTCTAAATTCTCCCGGAAGTCTCTAAGTGAGTTCCAGAACATCCCCGCATGATGGCTGACCTCCAGTACCTGTGGAAGGAAAAAGGTGAGTAACACAGCCCAGTAGGAAATCTCACAACAAATTCAAAACTATAACATTTTTAATTGAAAGCATGCACAAGATCACCTCACACATTCCTAACCTTTAGCCATTGCCACAACATTTTACCTTCATAACATACAACATGCGCAGACACATCCAAGGCCTAACACTATACACGAGTGTCACGAATGCTTCCCCTTAGGTCCCTTAGCACATATGGGCATATCTGAGGTCTAACACTGTACACAAGTGTCACGAGTGCTTCCCCTCAGGTTCCTTATCACACATGGGTACATATAAGGCCTAACACTGTACATGATGTCATGGTGTTTCCCCCTAAGTCCCTTATCACAGATGAAAATGCCCAACATGACATCATTCACCCAAAACGTATGTGTTTCCCTTTGGATCCGATGTTCACTGCGGGCTCACCTAAGGCCTAACACCCAACATATCACAACTTCCCACGTTTTTGCAACCACAACAACTTCACCATTAAAACACAATAAATCTCTCATATCTTCCAATACCATTAGCATTTAACAATTTCCTCACTATACTCTCATTCACGTTAGATGCCAATTTCTTACTCTACTTCGCAAATGCACAAAATCCATGCCTATAACGATAAATCTACAACAAGCCTAACGCGTAGACATAACTAAAGTGCCAATTCCACACATGGGTGTCTAACAATCAAAACCCATGGTCCACTCACGGAAAACCCCAAAATCCACGTAGTTCAAAAATCGCACACACACACACATTCGAGTTTCTAATTTCCTACACCATTCACACAAAGTACACATATAACTTCCAATTTATCAAAACCATAATCAATCTACGAAAAGCCCAAGTCATGTGACCAAACACAACAAACCCTAGGTTTCTCGTTTTGCTCATTTCATCAACTAAAAAGAAATAAAGATAAATAGAAGAGGATTCCCTACCTTACGTTGACGATTCGTGAAGATCCAAAGCTTTCTCTCTCTTCCTTCTCTTTTCTCTCCTTCTTCTTTCTCTGTTTCTTTCTTTCTTCTCGTTGCTTGCTTGTAAAAAGAAATGAGGGAGGACTGGGTTTTATAAAATTTTGGAAAAAGGGAAATGCTCGATATTTTTAAAATTCTTAATTTGGAAAAAGGGAAATGCTTGATATTTTTAAAATTCTTAATTTTGTGAATTCCTGCATCTGCACCGCGGCATAGTTCCAATTACGCCGTGACATGATGTTTCTGACTTGCCATGCCACGACATAATTCTATTTACGTCGCGACACAAAGTTTCTGACTTTTGGCACCGCGGCATAATTCTTCTATGCCGGGGGGGTGAACCGCCTAACCTGCGTCCAATTTTCCTTTTCTATGCGGTGGCGTAATCCTTCTATGCCGTGACGTAATTCGCCTAGTCTAGTTTTTTGAATTCATCTAGTTTTCATCCAACTCTTCGTATAAACATTTCCGTTTACATTTATACACATTCATCAACTAAAAAACATCACATTTACAATAACACAACATCAAACATGTAACAACCCGAAAATTTGAAACAATGATTTAGGGGTGTAAGTGAAAGATTTTAAAGTTAAAAATAAAAAAGTGTGTAATTATGACGTATATGGGATAACACAGACGTGATGACATCGTGTATATGAGTATTCGGAGGCATACGAGAGTTTTCGAGACAATGGACTAAAAATAAATTTACGTGGGCTCGTGGGCTTTTTGTCTTTAGTGCCTAATGTTCGGATTTCAAGGTCACGTGAGTGAAAAATAAACGAGGATGGGTCGGTAATGAGATGCCGAGACTTTGGGATTGGGATTCGCGATCGTTAAAGGTTTAAAAATTTATAGATGGACCCCCGAATCCCAAAGTCTATAAAAACTACATGGTGACCCCAGATATTCATAAATCTATAGAAACACCCATAGTCGTCGAAAATCGCTGTCTCCAACCACCGTTCACATTCTCAACGTGTTAGGCCCTGTGGCCGATGGCAATGGAAAGCCCTCGGTGTTCTGAGCTCACCGGTGGCCTCCTTTTCCCCGTCTGGTACCAGAATTGACTGGATCGACCTCGTGAAGCTTCGCCTGCGTCAATCCATGATCTACAATTCCCGACGTAGATAGCTGCACCACCGATCAGAATTTCTTCCTCTCAGCCTGAGGATCTTGGTGGTGGTTTCTGATCTACCAACTGAGGCCTGGATCACCGGTGATCGACCCGGAAGCGTTCGACAATATTGACTTCCTAGCTGCCTCTCCGGTCATCGCCAGGCTCTACCATTGAATGGAACAGACTCCCCTTAGCGAGATGAATTTATTGGTGCCCTCCGATCATCGTTCCTGACAGTGGATCATGTTTTCCTATGAGAAACCGTGAATCACGATTGTCGAAGAAAATATCAGTCGGCCCCCTCACCTTTCTGACTAAGCATTTTCACCCCTTTGACACCCCCACTGTTTTGGATCTTGGTAGTTTACCCCCTGCCATGTGCTTTGACCTTGAGACCCCTAAGAGTTTTTAGGTTAGCAATCTCACCCCCGTTTGGTAATTTTAGTATAGTTTATAAGTTTACGGTAACACCCTCGAGAGGGAAAATATTGTTTTAACTCCTGGTTCCTGATTTTGCATGTTTTGATCCTGTAACTCCGAGGACTAATCCAGGACCATCAGGACACATGGATTTATGATACGAATGAGAAAAAGAGAGAAAAAGAGGTCTGGGAGCTACGGTTAGGATATCGAGGTAGGGACTTCTGACTATACTTTTCTATTATGTTTTAATGTGCATATGGATTTACTTTATTATTGTGGCTTAGGGAATAGAGACTATGTGATTGATGAATAGGGACATTAGATAAATTAATAAATTGGGATGTTACGAGCGCATGTACGGTTTTACGAAAATACATGGTTAGTTCAAAAACCAGACGAAACGTATAAGATTGTGACGTCGGAATGGAGCCGGTGTGGATTATGGGTTATGAGTGCCACGTGGGGATAGTACGTGAGGATACGACTAGAGTACGGGTGTTTTGGAAGAGGCGGTACGATATGGAATAGACGATACGTGAGTGATACGCGTGTATTCGTGAGTTACGAAACGAATGAGATGTATAGGACACAGGCATACGGTACTCGTGCGTTAGAGAGACTTGAGACACAGGAGGTGTCAAAGAATATGATCATGAGTAATGGGGCATACGGGACCCGGATTGTATGTCGGTACACATGGGTAATGCGATGGACGAGATATGGGTTAGTTATGATATAGGTTTAACATGTGTGATCACATTCGTTAGGATTGATGGATACACGAGCCACGTCAGTGCGTGTACGTGAGGAGGTAAATGAGACACGAGTGAGAAACATGAGAGAATGAGTATATGATACATATACGATAGCGACATAGCAATAAGAATGGAAATGCACGTGTGCGATAATGGACGTGCATGTGAGGTTTGACGTGAGTATGGATCATGTGGATGGACCCTGGATTGTCCTGTCTAAGCATACAAAAATCTGAGATGGCTTATGGTCGATATTAGATCGCCTAGCTCAGTGCGCAGGAGTCCAATTACGAGGTGGGTCGCCTAGCTTTGTGTGCAGGGACCATCAGTCATGTGTTTCCTAGCTTTGTGTGCAGGGACCATCAGCCATGGGTCGCCTAGCTTTGTGTGTAGGGACTGGTCAGTCGTGGGTCACCTAGCCTGGTGTGCAGGGATCCGTATTACACTGGGTAGCCTTGCTTGTGCGTAGGTATCCAAGTGTTACACAGATTGACTAGTTGGTATACAATAATCCAAGTGATATGGGGATTAACTAGCTGATAGGCAGCAATCCGATAGTACACGGATTGGTTAGTGGATAAGTGTAATGAGGTATAGAGTGGCTGTGGGGAGTATCCGACATGAGCGCAAAACTCCCGTGGATAGTTCGCACGTATGGGGACGGTTGTGATTGAGATCGGGGAATCTTATGATAGTGAAATGAGTGTGCATGTAAGGTAGAGAATGACTTGATGTGTTTATATGAGATTTGTGTGGTGCATGCATTGAATTAAAATGTTATAGAACTGTATAGTGTTAGAAATTCCTACTGAAATGTGTTGCTCATCCCTTCTTCCATAGGTACCCGAGGTCAGGAGTCTAGCAGAGGTGATCTGGAGTCACATAGAAGATCTCGGACAGTCATGGGTATGTTTGGGTAGAGTGAGTCTGTTATGTATTTATTTAAATGAAAAAATTTTGCAACCTGTATTTTTCAGTGTAAATATTTTTGGTTAAAACGTTTAATTTAATTTAATTTTATTTATTTATATAGTCACCTCCGGGTTCCTGTATGAGGGATTTCGGGTTGTGACAAAACATGAACCAATCATGTACCCATATATATATATATATATATATACTTACTTTTAATTACATTTTAGTCATATTTTTGAAAAAGTTTGTACATATACTCCCATATACATATATTCGTATATAACAACATATACAAGTTATAAATACATATGCGACAAATTGTCTGGGTATTATTCAAAAATTTTACTATTACAAATTTTCAAGTTACCACATGCCTCATCTCGACTGACCGAGTTAAGCTTCAAGTCCTCTCTCCATCAGAGAGAGTTTATCTTCCTCAACTTAGTAGTAGCCTATCTCGGCCTACCAAGTTGAGCCTCAAGTCTTTCCTCCATCAGAGAGAGTTTATCTTCCTCAACTTAGTAGTAGCCTATCTCGGCCTACCAAGTTGAGCCTCAAGTCTTTCCTCCATCAGAGGGAGCCTATGTTCCTCAACTTGGTAGTTGCCCTATCTCAGCCTACCAAATTGAGCATCAAGTTCTCCCTCCGTTAGAGGGAGCCTATTTTTCTCGACTTAGTAGTTGCCTCATCTTGACCTACCGAGTAAACTTTAAGTCCTTCCTCTATTAAAGGAAGCCTATCTTCCCAGCTTGGTGCTCGCTTCATCTCCGCCTACTAAGTTGAGCCTTAAGTCCTTTCCCCATTAAAAGAAACGTATTGTGCCAACTTAAAAGTCGCTTTAACTTAGCCTATCAAGTTGAACTTCAAGTCCTCCCTAAGTCAAAGTGAGCCTATCTTCCTCACCTGGTCTACCGAGTTGAGCCTTATAAAACATAGACTACTAGGCATCAAGAGAGTTTGACTCCTTAACTATGAGCTCACCTAAGTGACAGTTCTCTTCGGAAAGCTACAAATATCTATTTCTACAAAGTTCAAGCCATAAGTATCTATTTCTACAAATGTTGAAGCTACGATATTCAAGCGACAATATTCAAGCTACGAGGGTCCGAGCACCCATCTATCCAAAATAATTTGACCTAGTAGAGGAGAATGCTTTGTAGAAATCAGAGTACTAATTTTATTTTGAGCCAAGTGCTCTTCAAAGGCCGAAGTACTGATCTACCTAAAGCAATTTGACCCAATAGAGGAGAATACTATAAAGAAATTAGAGTACTGATTTTATTTTGATCCAAGTTCTCTTGGAAAGCCCTAGTGTCAATTTATCTCTTTGAAAGGCCTAAGTGCCTATCTTGGAAGGTCAAATCTTTCAGTTTTGATAAGAATGGAGATGAACCTTATGTCTATAAGAAAGTATAGGGCAACACTATTACTTTCTTAATTCTTTATGTTGATGAAATACTTATCGTAAAGAATGATGTGGGGCTATTATCATCGATGAAAACTTGGTTAGTAAAGCAATTTGAAATGAAAGACCCAAGAGAAGCTAGCTATATTTTAGGGATCAAGATTTTGTGAGATCGTAAAAACAAAATGATAACATTATCCCAAGCTACTTATATAGACAAACTTCTGGTAAAGTTTAACACGAAAAATTCCAAGAAAAGTTTACCACCTCTTATACTTAAAATTTATTTTTAAAGGATCAGTCTTGCAAGACCTTGAGGAAGTAGAAAGAATGAGAAATTTTGTTATGCTTCAGTTGTAGGAAGTCTTATGTATGCCATGTTATGTACTAGACCAAATATTTGTTTTGCAGTAGGCATGGTTAGCAGATTTCAATCAAATCTAGGACTTGAACATTACATTGTAGTCAAGCATATACTAAGTATTTGAGGAGAACAAGAGATTATATACTTGTGTATTATACTAACAACTTAGTTCCACTTAGTTATACTGATTTTGATTTTCAATCAGATCAAGATTCTAGAAAATCCACCTCTGGGAATATGTTTTCACTTAGTGGTGGGCTGTCAGTTGGAGGAGAATGAAATAATCATGTATCGCAAACTCTACCATAGAAGCTGAGTATGTGGCTATTTCTGAAGCTACAAAGGAAGCTATATGGCTTAAGAAGTTCCTTGAAGAATTGGAATTGGTTCCTTGTGCTAAACAACCAATCATTTTATACTGTGAGAACAATGGAGCTATGACATAGTCTAAGAAACCGAGGCACCATAAAAGACAGTAAAATATAGAGAGAAAGTACCATTTGATTTGAGAAATAGTGCAACATGGACATATAGTGGTTACCAAAATTCTGTTTGCAAAAAATCTAGCAAATCCTTTCACCAAGTCACTACCATCAAGGGTTTTTTATTCTCACTTGGAAGGGATGGGGATTCCTCAAATGCAACAATTTCTTTAGATAACATTACGTTAGAATTATATCATCATGAAGTAATATGTATGACATTTTAGTTTTATAAATTAAGTATATTAATGTTTATGCATTTTGAGTGTCTTTATTTATTTAAATATAATAAGGTCCATCGATTATATAGTGTTAATTACTAGATCTTTATAGTCATAAAGGTTTTCACAACTATAAATAAAAATAGACATTTTATTTATGATAGTTGTAATAAAGGTCACAATTAATTAACCAATTATTAGTCACTGATACTAATGGTAGTACTGACCGGGTTATAAATAAGATTTAATTTTTGTGATTGTTTTAATTAAGTTTTATAGTCACTAAATATATTTGTGTTTTTAATCCTGTATTTATTATAAAATCATATATTAAGATGAAACATGTTTTGAATTACTAAGGAGTGAGAATTTTTGCATTCAATAACCTCTGTAATTTGGAAATTTGAGTCTTTGTATATCTAGCATGTCCAGATTGGGCTTAGCACCCTATGGGTGCCTACCTCCATGCTTTAAGTCACACTGGCTTCCATTAAATCTCTCCTTGAAAATGCAATATAGTTTTAGTTCATTGCAGGGTTTGATAAAGGTCAATGCTTTCTTGCCTTAGCAAATCCTAGGAACACAGACGGTGCTAAATGATGTGAAAAAATTGCAACCACTAATTGAAGGACATATGGACGAAGTGCTAATAGAGATGACATGAATGCCCTCATGGAGAAATCAAAGATAGGTTGGAGTGGAGCCGAAAGGTGACTCTAAGCAGGAGTGTCCTAGCAGGGGCGGACCCAGAAATAAAACTAAGGGGCGTCAAAGGTTGATTCAATAATGATTCACTTATTCTTTGAGCTTGGTTATGAGTAGTACTTCTGACATGAATATTCAATCTTTTTTTTTTTTTTTTCAATTTGAAAACCTTTGACCAACAAAGTAATCACCACCCTCTTTATTACCAACATCTAACCTAAAAGATAGCAATAAACATAAAATCCTGCTTCTTTCGTTATACTATATTCCAACCATTAATCAAATTCATTGAACCAAAAAATAACAAATCTTTTTAAGAATCTACTGAAATCTCTAAAATGAAACTCATGACCTTTAGGTTGATGAGAACCTCTTTTCAAATATACTCTTCGGATTTGATCTTAAACATTAGGATCATAATCTAAAATTCGGGGACATAAATCAGGATCCATAGGAAGATCTTGCAAATCACATTCACATATCTTCTACAATCACCAATATTTTTCTCTTGTTGAGATGATGAGATCATTATTGTAAATTCAGCTAATTAACCCCTTAATTTCAATTGTATATTATTGTTTTATCACATATTCATTAATTGAAGTTACATATAATTCGAATGGCATTAATTAATTCTATTGTTATAAATCAAAATAATAAAATAAAATTAATTCTAAAAGGTTTAGTCTTCTTTTTTTTTTTTTTTGCTTCATCATTTTTTTCCAGTAAGATTAAATTTTTTTCTACGACTTTTTTTGTTATTGACTTTCATATATGGTAAGTGGGTCAATAAATGATAGATCAAAAGTTTTGGCTTTAATAAACTTTATAAGAAACTTATTATGTTTTAAAATTTTGACAATGATTTTTTGAACATTATGTCTTACTCATGAGTCATCTACATGCAATCAGAATATCATAACTTCAAAAATAAAAGAACATTGTAATTAATTTGATAACAACCAAACATTTGGTAGAATCTGTTTCCATTTTCTTTCAAAACATAGGAGATTATGAACGAACCTATCAGTTATAGAGATTGCTCAT
>JANLJB010004243.1:0-34362 GCA_026212285.1 Bursera cuneata
CGTGGCGTGGGTTGGATCCACGTCGCGATGCCGTTGTCTTGAGACATCACGCCACAACGTGGATTGGATCCATGTTGCGACACTGATGCTAGAAAATTATCACTTAGTCCAATTTGATAGTTGATAGCTATTGGACATGGGCTTGATTAATTCGTAGTGGCTATGAAATATGAATAGACTTTAGAGGCTATATTGACTGGTTTTATAATTGGATTGGATCCATATAAACCAATTGGGCTTGTTGCAAGTCAATTGAGCCAAGTCTATTAATCCTTATTTATTGTATTTAAGGACTTGAAAATTAAGTTTGAAAAGTATAGAGGCTAATTTGAAATTTGCCATATACTACATATAAGAAGTGATAAACACAAAAACATAACTCTCTTTTATTTTTCTCTTTGAGAGAATCACGTGAGAGCTCTCTCTTTCTTCTTCCCAATATTCTATCAACTCCTCTAACTCTTTATCTCAAATTTCATTGGGTGAATTTGAAAGAAACCTAGCAGTTCAAGTATAGGCCATTGGAGCTAGGTGTTCTCAGTTGTTAGAGGAGCTACTTGGAGAAGAAGAATTTTAACCCTACATGCTTTGGAACCAAATACTCACATAGCTTGGAGTTATGTAAGTTTTTCTTTTATAATTCATGTGCAAATTATTTGATTGTTGATCTTGGATGTGTAGAAAATTCCAATATCAGGCTCAAAATCGATAAGGTCCAAGAGCTTATTTTTATGTTTTAATAGAGGTTTTTGGAGAATAAATGAACTTGCATGCATGAAAGATGATGACTACGCACTTTTAGAAAGCGAAAATTCACGAGGAAGAAGAATAAGGTTGTCTAAAGTTTAAAAAATGACAAACATGTTATTCTAGGTAAAAGTTACTTATACAAAGTTGGAGTTTGGTGAGGTGAACTCTTGGAGTAGGGTCACTTGTCTTCGTTTGGTGACTTCCGGAAATCAGTATACTGTCTAACGTGTTAGTAACAGTGATGGGCAAGTGTTTACGTGTATGATATATGATAGTTGGCCAGATAAGTTAAGGACTAGGATCATCCCCTCAGCCTTTGGGGTGACTGAAAAGCTCCTCAACTTTTTGGATGCAATTTGTTCGTGACTTTTCCATTTTTCTCTAACATTTTCCTGGAGGTTTGGACTGTATTTTTTGTCTCTATTTTAGAATTAAACAACTCTTATTTACTTTAAAGGACTTAAACAAAAATAGGTACCACCAAGTCCGTTGTTTCAATTATAGGTTTATTATTATATTATTTTATAAATAAGATAAATAAGGGTAAAATTATCTTTGCATCACTTTGTTTATTGACTTTTCTAATGGTAATGTGAAAGTGAAGGTTGGTTGTTCCTATCTCAACAATTGTGTATATATATATTGAACAATCCTTCAAATATCAGTACTTTTTTATACAAGTTGGTGCATCAACGTTTGTCTTCACATCAAGTATTAATTTTTGGAAAATAAGACAACGAGTTGATAAAGTTGATCAAATTTCTATCATTACTACTTTTGATTCCACTGGCTTTATCCTTTGATCTCTTACATTTCTTTTCTGATATTTAGATTTTTAAAATTAAAGAAACTAACTTGGCAAGGATTGACTGATTTTAATAAAAAGTTTTTGTGTGATGACGGTGTAAAAAAAAAAATCTTAAAATGGAGAAAAAAATATAAAGATGCAAATATTGTATTTTCAAATTCTTGATGGGGTACAAAAAAGAGATAGGGTCATCTTTCTTTATAATTTATTTTTTGTTTACAGTTTTACCCTCATAAAACTAAGAAACGAGGATCATTTATTGATAAATCAGATGTAAATAGTACCTCTACTAAGTAAAATTTGTTAAAAATATATAATTGTTAAATAAATATTTATTTATTCTTGAAATACTCTTTTAAAATGTTTCAATTCTCTTGGAGACTATCCAGTATCCTAACGTTCCGTTAGCAATTTATCCATTATTATTTCCAAAAAAAATTTCTTTTTATCTCTTATAATACTTTCTTGTATGAATATCAGTTTTTCCTGTATTAATATAATCAAGAGAGTCATAGAGAATTAATGAAATAAAAAAATTGTTAAAATTTTTCAAAAATTGGGTAAACGTATTGTTTCTTCATTGAAGGACATTTTGAATAACTAGTGATAAAAATATTTTTTTAATTGATTGATATAATAATCTTAATAGTTTAAGAATGATCCACGTGATAAAATATCTACTTTGCTTATACACGAAAATGTTATGAGAACAATTAATAGCATCATTTGCTAACCTAAATCCCTAACGTACTTCGAAACACCTTGTGAATCATCATGTAAAGTAGCATTTATATTCGACTTTTTCCTATTACGTTGGTTTGCATCTAAGTTTTACGGCTTCCTCATTCATTCATTTTATTCTCAGTTTTTTCATTACGATTTCTCTTTTCATTTTTAATAATCCTAAAATTTATTTACCAGTTGAGTGATGTTAGACATAAATTTTATGTACAACTACCATTACATTACTTATTTATTGTCACTTCATCCATCTTTTGTCGGTGAATGTGCCTCAGAAGCAATCACAATATACATTTGATGTATATTACTAAAGAAAATTACCTTTTATCATTAAATGTGATTGGGTTATATATTTGTTATATGATAAAAGTTACTATGATAATATTGCGTTAATATGATTGTGAGACAGATATCGACGTTTGTATGATATTATGATTAAACTATCCCACCCTGGTCGAAGTAGTGTTGAGATGGGACATTCGCATTACGGATAAACTAGTGTTGCACTTGTACTGATTATGGGAGCTTAACATTATGATTCTCACACATTTAAGTATTAGATGCTTATACAAGTGCAAAGAGGAACATTGTTAACTATTTAGAATAGGAACAGATTCTTTAAAGAACTTCTCGAACTTATCAAGGGATTATTTCTTGTTATGTTCAAAACCATCCAATATCTTTGATTCTTGATTCATATAATCATTGAGTCGGGGTTAGAAATCTATTTTTAGTGTTCTTGGGACTTGAATTTCATTTAAGGGTGTTGGGTTTCAAGATTTATTCTTAGGGCTCATATCAAATAGGTTTGACCTAGTACGTTTTTATCTCATAAATGTAATTGGCATAATCCATTAACTCTAGCTTATTTCACTATAGTCTTTAAGTTGCACTCTTGAATTAAATACTATTTTTAACATAAAATTTAATAATTTAAGATGATTAAATTATTTCTTTAAGTTTATCCATTGAGTAACAAGGTTGCAAAAATATCCTTATAAAGCATTGATAATTGAAGCTAGTTTAAATTATTGTTTTACCCATCTAAGTAGGTATTTATCTTTGAGTCAAGTCTTATATCTAATGAATGAATAAGTCTAATGAACTACTTTCATTAAACTCTTAGCCAAGATTTATCATTCAAGACCTTATAAATCCCTCAAGACAGTGTTCCTTAAACCTTCTAGAGTTATGAATTCCATGTTTATGGAATATTATTATCTAACTTACAGATTTTACAATCACAACAAGCCAAAATATTGACTTTTATAGTAAAAATATCACTCTTTATTCTAATTAAATATCATAGCCTGCAAACCAAAGGTACACTAAGGTAGGTGTCTCATATTTGCTCTGGTGTGTAGTTTTTATTTCTATTATGGTTTTCATACTGCAACATAAACTTCACATGGCGCTTCTTCAATGCATTCATAATGCATAAGTGTTTTTGTGCTAATGTCTCCACTTTAATGATCTGCGATTGATCATCCCAACAAGGTAAACAACATAACAACATTGTTCAAACAGATAACCCAACTATGTTTGTAATTGTGAGCTATATTTGAGCTATGATAAAATTTTGTGTCTCCCATAAATAACTACCTCATATAAATAGAGACTTTATCATTATACTAGCTTTGGAACCTTGATCATTGACATTATTAGAGCTACACAAAAAAAATATATGGTTGAATAAACAAAAAACTTTATTTATTTATTTAAGTTTACATACACATAGAAAATGTCATATTTTTAGGTCATATCTCTAAAAGTATATGATTACGATCTGTAATCTATCACATGTAGAGTTCATACAAGTTATCTCCTACTATTGATCCTCTAACAATTATATATGAAAATAATGCATTTTATATTGCTCAAGTCAGAGGGGAATATACCAAAGGTGACAGAACTAAACATATCTCACTAAAGTTCTTCTATACGCATGAACTTCAAGAAAGTGAAAAATTGATGTGAAACATATTCGGTCAAATGGTTTCTTACAAATTTGTTTACCAAAAATTTACCAACAACATTTGAAAATTTGGTTTTGTTAGAGTAATGCCCTAAGAGTAAGATATTTTACGTGAAAAATAAACGATTGCGTAAATAAATAAATGTTATTTTATTACATTATCCATCATGTCTTTTTAATCTCTAATTCATCATTAATGATCAAGGATCCAGAACTACTGAAATAATTAAGTATTCTGGTTATATGATGTAGTCATATATGGGAAACCCGAAACTTAATTGTAGCTCAAATTTTATTCACAACCTATAAACAGAGTTGGGCTCTTTGTTTAGACAAGGTTGTTGTGTTGTTTAGCTCCTTGGGGATGATGAGTCTCAAATCATTAAAGTGAGAACTTTAGAGTAAAGACACTTGTATACAATGTATATATTGAATAGGGCCACGTGAAGTTTATTGTGCAGTGTAATTGTCATTATTATAAAGATAAACTTCACAAGTAAGCAGCTTTGACATAAATTCCTTAATCCTGAGTGGGTAGTGTACCTTTGGATTCCAGGCTGTATTCTTTGATTAAAATAGAAAATAAGACCTCTATGTATATAGGTCAATACCTTGGCTAGTTGGGACTGTATGTTCTACGAGACAGAGAATACTATTTCATAGATATGAAATTCATGACTTCAAAACGTTTAAGGGATATTGTCTTGTAGGTTTTACAGGGTCTTAAATGATGAACCTTAGCTAAGTGTTTAATAAAGTGAGTCCATTAAGCTAAATTCATTCATTAGATGTAAAACTGATCTCAAAGATTTAGATGTAATTGTAGGGGTATAACGATATATATAACCCAACTTCTATTATCGGTATCATATGAGGGTATCTATGTATCCCGTTGCCCAATGGATAAAACTTTAACTCGTAATTTTAATCAGATTAAAATTGTTAAGTTTTCTTGTAATTAGAATATTTAATTCAATAGTGAAGTTTTATGCCTATAGTGGAGTCACGTAAAATTAACGGACTAAATCTACTACATTTATGAGATAGAAGGGCATCGAGTCCAGTCCATTGGAACTTGTAATTAAATATATCCATCAGGTCCGTAGGATTGCACTTAATTCTTTTCAAATACCTTTGAAGGACTAAGAAATAAAATTACAATTATTGGGATCTATTTAATATTTTTGCTGAATTAAATTATAATTGTGGTCGGGTATATGAGCAATTGTGTGTGTGAATTAGGCTTATTATTTAAATGTTAAACAAATTTGAGCCTCGGAGATTTATTGGGTTTTATTTAATTGATAGAATTAGGCTTGGGATTAAAGAATGAATTGTTAAATAAAATGGGCTTAATTGGCTTTAATTACATTTGGGCTTGTTTTAATAACAAGGGCCCACGCAAATTATAATGGTTGTTTTGTAATTTAAGTTGGCTAGAGTTATTGTAACCCTAGATGTGGCGCCCCGGAAGCCCTTATGCAGGAATCCCAAAGGCCACTTAGTAAATAAATAAATAAAATCAAAATAAACCATTTTAAATAAAACATTTACACTGAAATCATGAGTTACAAAATTTTTCAATAATAAAACAAACTACAAATGACTCAGTCTACCCAGACGTACGTAGAAAAACTATCTGAAATCCTCTATGTAAGCACCAGATCACCATCGTTAGACTCCTGACCTCGGGTACCTGTGGAGGAAGGGATGAGCAATATATTCCAGTAGAAATTTCTACACTACAAAATTCTACAATATTTTAAATGCAATTCATGCACCAAACCAAAACACACAACATACCAATTCATTTCTCTCACTTACATACACACTAATTTCGCCACCAGAAGTTTCCTCAATAACAACCACAACCGTCGTGTCACTTGTGACTCATGAGATACACATGCTACCAGCAACCCTATATCAAGTGTTCCCCTTCCCCTTAGGTCCCGGATCAACACGGGACCACCTAAGGGTTAATACCATAATCATACATCATGTGTTTTTTCTTGGATCCCACGATCGCTACGGGCCTACCTAAGGCCTAACACCTCAAGGCGTATCATATATGTTTTCCCTTGGATCCTATGATCGACGTGGGCCTACCCAAGGCCTAACACCTCATGTCATATCATATGTGTTTCCCCTTGGATCCCACAATCGATGCGAGCCTACCCAAGGCCTAACACCTCATATCATATTATATGTGTTTCCCCTTGGATCCCACAATCGATGCGGGCCTACCCAAGGCCTAACACCTTATATCATATCATATGTGTTTTCTCTTGAGTCCCACGATCGACACGGGCTTATCCAAGGCCTAACACTCCAAAAGATCTATTCCATATCGAATCGGGCTCAATAGATCAATCGTATATATCACTAGCTAGTAGCTCAAGTGGTACTCATGTTCAACTGGGATTACCTTTAAGGTGTCCCAGGTTCGAATCGTGGGGGACGCGTCTCAGTGGAGGGCAAATCCTTGAGGCCTTAGCTCAGTGGTGGGCGGGCCATAGAGGACAATACGTTAAGGGGGTATGCCCAGTGATGGGTGGACCCTGGCCTACCGATGAGACTGGATGAGCCCGAGGGCAATAGGCCAGTCAAAAGGCGGGAGAGGGCCTGGAACCAGCCAGTGGGCCCAAGTGTGCGCCACTGGGTTTCCACAACGCCTATCCAAGGTCCAACATACATACCTGACGTGCATTCGTTCCTTCACTTACCGCTAGCCCATGTACCCACTATCGCACATGTCTCAGTCATGCCCTATAGTTCCATCACGTATGGACATACACATATCGTCCGTATCTATCCATCCTAACGAGCATGACCACATATGCTCGGCCTGTATTATAACTAGCCCGTCATGTACGGTCATACTCATGTATAACCCGTATCTCACCCATTACACCATGCAAGTATATCGACTTACTTCCCGTGTCTCATACATTTCATAACATATGGTCACGCACACTTACATCTCCTACGTCTCAACCGTCTCATTACCAACCTTATCCATCCCATATCGCACGATCACACGCGTATCACCCACGTGTCATCCATTCCATTTCTTTTAGTCACTTACGGAGCACTCGTACGTACCCTAATCATTTTATCACGTACCATCACACATGGTGTCCACCACCCATAATCCACACCGGCTCATACCCTGGCTTCTCAATCATACATGTACACCCATGTACCGTGTTTCACCCATCTCATCACACAATCCTCACTTATAGTCCGTCCATACCGGACATCTACTCTAGTTACTTGTTTACATATATATGTCGGACTCACTCTACGGTTACTCAATCACTCGCGTATTATCCTACTCCATGACTAATCGTCTATTTTTGTAAATCCGTATACGCACCCGTGACGTCCTGATCCGTACATACACATAACACCCTACTCACTAATCACATACACTTTCTATTTCCTATGCCACAACAAAAATTAAGTCCACATGCATGTACACTAAAACGAAATAAAAAGTGTAGTTTGAAACCCCTACCTTGATATTTGAACCATAGCTCTCGAACCTCTTTCTCTCTTTTCCTCATCCGTATCGTGAATCTCGTCTGTCCCGGATGTTCTGGATGAGTCCTCGAAGTCATGAGGTCAAAAATACAAAATCGGAATTGGGGGTTAAAACGATATTTTCACTCCCGAGGTGTTATTATAAATCCTTAAACTAATAAGGTTAATCTAAAATTTACCAGATGGGGGTAAAATTGCTAACCTGAAACCCTTAGCAGTGTTTACGGTAAAACACATGGCAGGGTTGCATCTGCCAAAATCTAAAACTACAGGGGTGTTGTGTAGGGCTACGCTGTCAGGATTCAAAGCTGAGGGGGCTGATCGATATTTGCCATGGCTACCGTCTTTCACGTTGACTCATCGAAAAATACTATAGATTATCGGAGGGCATCACCGGAACCGTCTCGTCGAGAGGAATCTGATCCAACCAACGACAACTGTAGATAAAGGCGGGAAGAGGTAGATCGAGGACGGGAAAGCCGAATGGTCTCAGGCCTTTTTTCGACTATCCCGACCTCGGACGACCGATTGGAGACCCCCGCCAGACTCCTTCGATCGAGAGGAAGAGATCCTGACCGGTGGCAGCCGCCATTGACGGCGGAGGAGAGAGATTGACGTTGACGTGATAAATCTTTTCGACGTCATTCCAACGAATCCAGGTGGCGTACCGATAAACGGAGGACACCATGGTGATCAAGCTGACCGAGACGGTTCCATCGCCATCGACCACGGTAGCTAACTCATCAGGAATGTGAATGGTCACCGGCAACGGAAGTGACTTAGCTTTTCCGGTGAATAGGGGTGTTTGTGTAGGTTTTTGAATGTTCTGGGTCCTGTGTATGTTTATATAGATTTTGGGATTCGAGGGTCCATTTGTAAATTTTCAAACCTTCCAAATTTCACGAATCTCGTTCCAACACCCCGATATCGCGATACCAACCCAAATACATTTATTTCGCACTCACGTGACCCACAAAACATGAACATCGGCCACTAAAGATGAAAAATCACCGTACCCTGTGTAAAATCATTTTTAATCCAAAATCTTGAAAACTCCCGAATACATCAAAATACACATATACACGACGTCATCCAGCCCGTATCACCCCATATACGTCAAAATTATACACTTTTATGATTTCTAATTTTGAAATCTTTCACTTACACCCCTAGATCATTGTTTTTGAAAATCCAGGTTATCACACTAGAGGTATAAAAAGCCAACTTTTCTCCTCTCCCTAGTGAGAGCCACCCATCACTTTTGCTTCTCCAAAAAGAAAAGCTTTGCTTTTGCCTTGCCCAAGCTTTCTTGCTTACAGTTTGCACATCAACAAGAGAGAATATTCTTTTTTCTCTTGCTTTTCCACACGAAATCTATGATCCATCACCATGCTCATCTCGGTTCTTCACTAAACAAGCCCACCCGTGTATGATTTGTTGAGATTGGGTGAAAATCCTAGAAGATATAGTGTCTAGGAAGCTTAATCGGTCATCCAAGGGTAAGAAATCTGATTTTGTACCATTTGATTTGATTATTAACTGTTCGATTTTTTTGTAGCTATGTGATTTGATCAAAGAAGCTTGATCTTCACCATCGGAACCAGTAGGTTTATCACATTGATATGTGGCAACTCAATAAGCAATCAAATTAATAAATGATCTTTTGTCTTGATCATGAGGAACATTTATTATGGAGGGCATATTATGGACACACATATACACTACACTTTTTTTTCCTTTCAATCAGGTTTTGTTCCACTGGGTTTTTTCGGTAAGTTTTTTAAATGACGCAATTGTAGCCCAACATCACTTTTCATTTTATCTTATCATTGTATTTATTTTCTAAGGTTTTTATCCAATTAGATTTTCCTTAGTAAAGTCAAATGTAGTTATTTGAAAGTGGTGGAACTCCAAGGGGTATTTCCACCGTTGCCACACTAAGGCAAGTGGTTTTGTGTCATTTTTTTATCACCTATATACTTAATGCGTAAGAATTTTTGGAGTGAATAACGACATATGTCAAGTGGACATCTTCAATTGCCACACAAATATAATTATTGACACAGCAAAATTGTTGTTCAAAGAGAATAGGATGAGGGGGTGGCAATGACAAGTATAAATAAAGCTTCCCCCTCGTGAATTTGTACATCGAGTAAATGAAAATCTCTCCCCACTTGTCATCTTTTTACTTTAAATTATTACATTTTCATCCTTAATTTTTTTTTTTTTTTTTTTTTACATTTTATTAAATTTATATTATATTCAANTTAAATTATTACATTTTCATCCTTAATTTTTTTTTTTTTTTTTTTTTTTACATTTTATTAAATTTATATTATATTCAACGACCCAATTGGAGTGGATTTATTATATATCCGTTACTTACGATGTACTTTTAAATGGTGGGAAAACATAAAAAATTACAAAAAGCTATTTAATATGCCACTCGCAGAAATCAAAACGTAAAAAAGAAAAAATTAAAAAGTACTTAGTTGGAAAAACATTGTTCACAACATATCCTATAACAGAAAACTTAGTGTTCGATGGACACAAGCAAGTTAAAACAGAAAGTTATTATTTGACGTGTTAAAACAATAACTTTGATTACTGAACACAACCAAATTCAATAAAAAGAGTCCAAAATCCAAATTACAAGGCAAACAATTATTAGTCTCTTATAATGTTACTATGATTTATAGTATTTTCTTGTCGTGATTTCAAATTATAATGTATTTATGATTTATAAGAATAAATTTAATATTAAATAATGAAAAAAGATAAATTTTGAGTTTACTAAGAATGATATTAATCTTATAAAATATACAAATATATAAAATTTAGATAATTTAAAAATTAAATAAATAACTTTAATAAATTTTTCAATAAAATTCGGGCTCAGGTCCTGGATCTATTTAACAGGCTCGAGCTCATTATTGGGAAAGCCCCAAGCCCGTTTAAAACTTGGGCCCAACCAGGGGAGGAACTTTGTTTTGAACAAAATTTCTTTTTTATCTTATATTAAATTAATAGTAGAGTATTGAGTTTTACTATTTTGGCTTCCCCATATGTTTTATATAACTAAATTCATATAGGGATATAATTTATATTTTAAATTGGTGAGTCCATAAACTTTTTATTTTTATTATATTTAAGTAAATAAAAATTCTTTTAATAGGAAAATGATACTTTCAAATTAAATAGACATTATTGTATAAATAGTTTTCTTATTAGGCAATTAATATCTTATATTATAATATTAAATAAATAGGAAAGTGGTATATATAAGTTTCTTAGGTAAGGATTTCTTATATGAATAAGTTTGGGAAATTATAAAAATAGCCAACATTTTGGGAGCCTTTTGAAAAATAACATGTTTTTATTGTCCTTTGATTGGCCTAACCACTCACATGTATATTGACAAAAATACCCTTCCATCTATCTTACCATACATATTGTCTTCAACACCTTTACCTTACCTTCAACCTATACTTCAACTCTAAACTCATGTTCTTACACTCATTTATTCACTATCCACGACCCTAAGTAGCAATCAAGATTCGAAAAAGATTTTATGAGCATTTACAGTTGCAAAGATAAGCTCTAATCTCTCATCTCTCACTGAATTTCATTTTTCAATAAACTAATGAGTTTGCTTAGATCATGGATTAAAATTGAAAAAAATGGTTCGTAAATAGTTTGAAGTTGTGTAGTAGTGAAAGATCTTGACTTTTTTGTAAGAAAAGAAAAGTTAGAATGATTTGTTGCACAATTTCAAAACAATTTTTAAGTACAAAAATTTGGACTGATGGACTGTCAAAGACGATGGTTTGCATATACTTATTGGAGAAGTGTTTACCAATAAATTGGTGCTTCGTACACAGTTGGCCCTTGTAATATAACAAAGGACCATTTTGAGGTTGGGTCGAGTTAAAGGTTGTAAGTGGAGGATAAGAGTTGTAAAAGTTAACAAAGATGATGCATTTTTCTAGGTCAAGCAATATTACCAGTGGCACACGTATGAAAAGTGAGCACGTAATCAGTTTCCTGGTAGACATTTTAATGTAATGACCACAAACATAGTAGAGTCCATAACAATGTGTTGAAAGGTGCTTGCCTTCTACCAATTAATCTACTAGTGGAATATTTCTATAAAACCCCTTAGCAATGGTTCGCCCAATGGCACGAACTACCAATGAATCCCATCTACTGATAAGACCTCTGTTGAGCTTTATCAAAAGTGCTCACGATGTTGTAGATATGGGCACAACCGCCACATATACCAAAACCTAGTTCCATTAGAAATTCTATGTACATATCTACACATCCATAATTGAGATGTAGGCATATGTGATTTTATATTGTTATTTGTACTTTGCATGTTACAGTATGTAATATAAACTTTATGTGTTGGTTTTGTACTTTACCTATTATAATATGTAATCTAACCTTTGTGCATCTATTTTTCACCCATCAGGATAATAATAACATTAAGACATAAAAAAAATCTACATTAACACATCAACAAATGATAAACATGAATAATATATATCAATAACGATCAGTATCACCTAGCATAATAATATCATCTCTCATACTGTTGTGTAGGACACAAGTCTTTGCATAACATCCTTCCTATTGTTCCAAAGCTCTACCGTCATGCTCCTCCTCATTTTCTACAAACTTTAAGCTGCTAAGCTATCCACTGGAATGTCATGAGTTAGAAGTTTAATGAACTTGGTAGCGTACACTTCACATGGCTCATTGACAATCCGCTGTTGTGGGATCCCTTTTAACAAGTACTTTGTTTAATATGGACTCATTAACTACCATAAATCTAGGTGTCTGTACCAAACCATTACTCAATTTAGCATGTGAGGAATGGTTTCTGCAAGGCAACACATCCTCATGAAATAGAATCTGTATGCTCATTTGCAATAAAAAATTCATATATGGTTACCTATTATTCGAGTAGATTAATATGTGTTGCTACCCGATAGTAAGAAGTCTAAACTGGAACATACAGCTACAATGACAAACATACGATGTTAGTGCCATAGTGAAAGATTTAACCATAAGTTCACACTCAGCAGTCAGTATTTACCTAATCCATATCAGTCTAGTCTTGCCTAGTCAATGACTCACCCAGTGATATAGTTCACGATCTCAATGGAAATATGTGTAAAGCCCAACTCGTATTCATGTACAGTCCAAACTGTGTGGACGTATGCCTGTAAACACCAACATATAAATAACCAAGCTGTCTTATAAGATTATAAGTAATATATATGTAGGGAATGGTTAGGAAGAATTTCGTAGAAGTAACAATCTGGTGAGGTGCTCCTTTGACTCCAGGTATGTGGATTGTCTCGTTGCCTTATTTGGAGAAGATATAGCCAAGCATTAATATGTTACCAAAGATATGAAAGTTCCGAATACTATATCAAACTCACATCATCTTCTAACCAATTTGGCTATGCATCCAACATTTATAACTATGCCAGAGCGATCTTGCAACTACCAAGATCTTGATAGTACTTGTCTATGGCCATCCACTCGTCATACAAAGTCTCTATCAAAAAGGTACCAAGAATATTGGCCTTCTTCTTCTTTGGCCTTTTTTCCGTCATATATGGAGATACAATCTAATGACCTTTTCTAAGGTGTCATCCATGCATGCTCTATTCCATAGTCTTGAGTAATTTCTCATGTTAAACTATACTGTCAATCAGCTACACATCAATGTTTGTTGGCTCTATCTTTTACAACGAAAGTAGGACAATCATGTACCATTCATACTAAAAATGGAATAATATTAGAGAAATATAAGTGAAATCTGGTTTAAGTCCTTACCATAGCAATGTCGGGCTATTCATCATGTTCCATATCGACATTGTTAATTGTCTCCATGTTGCCTGCCAAATAAAGAATGGTGAAGTCATGTAGCCTAGAAATCAGATCAATCTTCATGTTGATCACATCAATCCTCTAGTTCAACATATCAAATTTTTTCTCTCTATTATCAAATTCGTTGTTCATATCAGCCTCAACTTAGAAATCACAACAAAGATCCAGTTAAACAGAGCTCCACTCTCCTCACTAACCTTACAAAAAAAAAAAAAAAAGCTTCATATCAGCTATGCTCCAATCTAAAGTTTATACTATTCTCCAATATAAAGTTTCTACTATTAAAATTTCCACAAGATTCTCAAAATTACCTCTTTCTGTCTATTATGTGCTTTAGAGTTCTTGTCAACATTTAGGAGTGCATCATCATTGATAACATTGACAAGACTAACTTGATTGATGTTTTCCCTTACTGTAGCGTCACAATCTACATCTATATCTACATCTATCTAAAATGTAGCCTCAGGTAGTTATAGGCCACTAGTGACACCAACAATGTAACAAGTCCCTGATACCACGGTTGTTAAACTTCCTCAAGTGTAGCTATATACTCTTAGATGAGAAGCTCATCTTGTTTCTAACAATCATTAAAAAAAAAAAAAAGTATGAAGAAATGTACAAACAAGTACATTGTAAATTTTTAAAGTATGCCTATAAAGTAATATGAAACTACCTGATATAGGACAAAAACATGTTGTTTAACCTCTATCTTAGAAAGAGTCCTACTATTAGTCCATTTAGCATGCAGGGGATACTGTTATTAAAAACTTTCTTGCATTTCAACCCACATGACAAGATCGACTCGAAGGTCTAAACCTTTGAAGATCAAACATACAAAGAATGATGTCAAAGACATGAAAATAGATTAAATATTTGGAAATATGAACTAAAAGAAAATTGGAAGATGTACTTAGAAAACAAATAGACATTCATACAACTCGTATTTCTCAGTCTTGTGCTCTTTTTGCTTCATTTATAGCTCCAGATAAAGTTTCCTTCTTCTTCTAGGGATGGTAGACAGTGACGTAAACGTCATCTCATATGACTTTGAACCTTATGGATAACTATTGAAGAAGTTCAACTCATCCAGCATTTCAATGTAAAACATTGAAATGGTTTTCTTTATATTTTAAAGAGCAAGAACTGCTCAAGAAAATAGACCAATGACAACTTCATTGCATCTCTATTGAGAATAACAATATAAACTATATCTTTTAGTGTCTTATCCAGAGTTGGTAGTCTGAGGTTTTCCATTTTGAAGTACGTGTCTCTCAATCTAGAAGGCTTATTAACCTTGAAATGTGGTTTCTGCTCAAATGTTAGACCTATTATAATCCAGAATTCAAATGCACTGAATTGGATAGCCTTTCCTGAAACAATTTAATAAATGGATTAACAATAATTATTTAACAAAAACATAGATATGTATAATGTTCGTGGTTGAAATATGAATATGGTAGACTACATACCTGATACTAAAAACACATCTCCTTCTCAAGCCTCATTGTCTCCACCTCTCTTAGTAATATATGATGGACGAGTTAGATTAGGAACATCAAATCATTTAAATCTAAGAAATAGCCAAAATAGGTACTACAAAATATTTCTCATTGTGTCGGTGTAAGTTTATCCTTTACTAACTTAATTGGTCTCAAAGTTGACATGTTTGTAACACTTCCACTGTAATGATAATTCACCCTCATCTTTAAATTAAACGTGACACAAGGAATATCCATACCTTAAATTATAAAAACTAATACTTCTTTTCTAAGTTTCTTATACTTAATTATAATTAGTAAAATTTGTGTCATAAGTTGGATTATTACTACCTTTGGGTTAAGTTATGTGTCCTAAAGCTAAAAACGAATCGAAAAACCTGAAACATGGGAAATTAGTATCCGGACCATCAAACCATCAATAGGATCATCGATCCAATGGTTTGGACTAACGGACCGTCACGGGTCGCCCACTAAATCGACAGACCATTTTGGGCTAGCCTAATAGCTTGTAGGATTGTTGGCCTATTATAGTCTAATTGACTCGGACCATTAATGACCATCAACCCGTGACGGACCATAATAATCTGATAGTCTTCGTCTTCTCTGATGGTAGTTCATCTTTTCAACTAGTTATTTGCACTCTTCAACCGCAAAATTCAACTACATTACTCCAAATACATCATTCATGCACTTCTTCATGCTTTTATACTCCAAAAACAATAAATCTAAACTCAAAACGAAATTTTTTAAAATCAATTCACAACCCATTTCAAACAACATGATCATCAACCAAATCACATTTCGAACTACACAATCATCAACCAAATCACATATGAATGACAAAAGGAATTATCTAAGGGCTTACCGATCAATTTTTGTTCGTGATTGATATCGTCGATTCATTTTCTCATTGTATCGTCAACCTCTGCTGCCATCTCTTGATGTCGTGACCATCGGTTTGCTTCCCATCATCTGTCTCTCGCTTTGGTTAGATGATTATCAAATTTGAGCTGAATGTGCTTTTGGTTGTGAGATGAAGAATTTGAAGAAGAAAAAGAAGAAGAGTTAGAATCAATGTAAAGGGGGAGTAGAGTTTCAAATGTATTAAGAGAGAGTTAAAGAGGCATGGGTATTTTTGTCAACATACATGTGAGTGGTTAGGCCAATAAAGCAAAATAAAAACCTGTTATTTTTCAAAAGATCCCCAAAATGTTGGCTAGTTTTTATAATTTTCCAATAGGTTTCCTACAAAAGTAATAATTACTATATTATACAAAAAAAAAAAATTCAAATCCAATTAACAAGATACAATTTTAAATTCTTATATTTTTACATATTATTTATTCTAATAATATTTTTTATTTTTATTATATAATCTTGTTTATAGATGTATTTCTTGAAAAATTTAATCGCGCGTCAGTGGCGGCCCGACCATCCGAATTCTCATATGAGAACAAGCCCAACTGATTAACTGAATAATTAAAGCAATGAAGAGTTTAAGAACTGATTCTCCGGAACTAGATAATTGATGATGCGGTAAAGTTCTCGGTAGGTAGAAGTATTGTATCAGTCATGCAATGAAGAATTAGAAAGCTAATTGTAGAACCAAAATCATTAGTCCGGTGGGCGGCAACATTTCCCATATAAGGGTTGCCTGGCCATTGTTTTGTACACTTGAAACAACCTAATGAAATTAAGTTCTACACAATTTCCTCATTCTCTCGGTTTGTTTGTTTTTTTTTTTTTTTTTTCCTTCTAATTCACTCATTCACTTCTCTTTCCTTTCCAACATAACTAGTTTAATATATCTCTTAGTTTACAATACCTTATCATCAAGACTAAGGTTTGAAAGTAAACTAAGGTATCTGTATACTTTAATTTTATTACTGTTCTTTTAAGTATTATCTGTTTTGATAAACTGTTGTTATCTTGTTGTACAAAAGTTCTGAAGATGACAAATCTAAATTATATTTTTTTCATTTTATCATCTAAATTGTCCATTCTCTGAACTAGAGTTACTTGCCTAGCAGTAACTCCTGTATTCCTTGAACCCCTAAGCAGACTTCCAGTAACACTTTTTTTCATAAAACATGCTTATAAGATTCTTATGGAAATGGCAAAACAGTAGTTTCACAACCTAACTCAGTTGGGAATTTTGACTAAAACATTCACATAAATAGCACCAAATGTTGAAGAAAGGGATTTGCTCAACACTAGATGACACGTGTTCAAAATCAAACGCGTGTCAACAAATTGTAATGACGGAAATACCATAACAATAAACTTTCTAATACAAAAACAAAATCAACTCCTAAACTCCTCTAAACTTCAATCAAATCCCTCTAATCTCAAACAATAAGCTAACAAATTAACAGAGTTTAATACTCCAGTAACAACAGAGACTTAACTTCGTGGTTGACTGTAAAACTTAGTAAAGATCTCACTTTGAGTTGGTCCTCCTCCTTCTCAAACGATTGCGAAGATTATCCACCTTAAACAGTGATAAAAAAACTCCCTAAAACTTGAATTTATTTACAAAATAGTAAAAATGTTAATGGATGTTGGCTTTTTTATTGATGTTAACCATTCGATGATCAGTTTAGTGAATTGATTAACTATTTACGTGAAAAACTATATATATAAATTTTTTTAATATAGCAACGAATTGGCTAAAAACAGTTATGAACAGTAATTAACAGTTGAGAACCAAATTTAAAGTCTACTTCTGCTATTCTTAATTAAGAAAAGAAAGGATCTGATCCTTTTTTGGGTAAAAAACACTTCACATGTCAATTGATACCTACCCTAACTCTTGGTCCTTCTTTAGGTGACTTGACATAATCTTGTTCATCCACACGTCCTAGAATACTCACAATTGGAATACTCATTTCAGAACTAAGAGCACATCATGTTATCAATCGGTGTCAACTAATCCATCAAATCCAGCGTGGAAACACACTGATGCTCGTGTCATAATTCCAACTCGGTGGTTGATATTGCTTGGTAATGAACAAATGAATCTGGACCTCAATTGGTTTACTTACCATCGAACTGTTAAAACAACGAGCCTTGCTATATCAAAAGGCGTATTAGTCTTTTCGGTCGTGCTCATAGTTGCGCCACAATCGCCATTAAGCGACTAGCCAGCTAGTAGAAACAAAATACATGTACGTATATATATATATATATAGCTAGCTCTAGATGGTTCTAGACATAAACTATAACATTAAATGTTATGAATAACCATTAATATTCGCACCAAAAGGTGCAGCAGTTCAGCCAATTCTAAAACAGTTGCAACTTCTTTTCTGGCCAATGGCCTTAACCGGTGCTTGTGTTTCCACTTTTGGCTCAACCGTATTGAATAAATTTGCAGGCTCAGTTTAATATAGTGCGGACAAAATTTGGAAATTTCCATAACATCATAATGGAATCTATTATTTTCTCAACCACTACATCCGATCTAACTTTCCTACTGTGAACAAATTACTTACCAGTCATGGGGCGATCTAGAGACTCTGCAACAATAAAAAAAAATTAATAAAAGAAAAAAAATGAATGAAACTGAGGAATAATAATAACTCGTCTCTTTTTTCCTAAATCTAGATCAATAAACAATTTTAAGATTCAGACACAATCACTGTTACGCTTTATTTTAATCTCAAACCCAGTTCATGAATTACCCGATAGAAACTAATCTCATTTCTTATATGTATATATATAATATTCTTTGTAAGCTCTTCTCTGATAAATTATAATTTCGATTCCGTCGCAAAATCAATAATTGTACAATAATTCAAGATGATTATAGCTAAGTGGATATATAATAATTAATACCATAAACAAACAGCGCGGCGGGCCGTTGAGGTGGAACTGTCTGTTTTAACTATTAAACTACCAACAACTACATGCACGTATTTATGTTTCTTCGGGAGGATTTCTTTCCGCTGTTTTTTTTTCATAACGACAGGTGTTTGTCAATTATAGGACCTTGTGAGTTCAAATCAAAAGTCAAAACCCAATATTTATTAGTATAATTCTGTTCTTATCTTTTTTTTTTTAAATATTTATACAAAATCATGTCACATGCTACAATTGATGAAACAAATAGTAAAAATTAATAATATTAATTAAGATGGATAATATATTAATCATATTATATGAGTTTGTATAAAAAATTTGTCTGTATAATTTAAAAAACGGATATTTCTCTCAATCCTCTAAAAAAAAATACCTAACAAAAATCCTACTGAATAAAAAACTAATACAAACCCGTTAAAACTTAACTGTTGTTACTTCTTAGTTAACAGTATACAATATCAAATATGAAAATATAAAAATACCCTCAAATCACCCCCTCTCTCTTCTTTTCATCTTCATCCATCACCTCAACCTGCTGTCCTCAAGATCTATGTACGGTGATTTGTGGGTATTTTTGTTTTTTTGTATTTGATATTATGTATATATTAAGTAGAAAGTAATAGTAGTTAAATTTTGGAATGTATGTATTAATTTTCTATTCAACGGGATGTTTACCTGGTTAAAAAAAATAAAATTGGGGGTTGAGAAAATATCCCTTTTAAAAAATATCAAAACGTAATCTAAATTAAGGGGCTAATGAGTTAAAGTGAATTTATTATTATTATTAGTCATGATAAATACACTCTCATTTTCTTAATTGTGCACATAAAACTAAAGAGTGTGATACCTATTTAAACACTTATTGAACATATAGTCAAATGTTAGGAAGATACGAAATTATGAAGAAAACTGATTCAACAAAACGTCAAAATAATCTATTTTCTATATTTTTTCTTTAGACTTTGTAAGTGTATCTTTATTTACTACAGAGATGCTAATTTATTGGCTCATTATTTAATACTTGATCATGGTCCAAAAATTCAATCTTTGAATCATGACCTTGAGTTATTATTTGTCAAATGTATTATATCACTGATAAGAAACGATGACAGTTTTTGGTATGAAAGAATGGAATGATGATGGTTGAGTAGTACTAGGCTTTAGGTTTTAACAGTGATAAGATTACCTAAGTTGGATCAATCTCTCAAAAATCGAAGTTAATTAGGTCAAGCTACTTTATTATAAATTGGTTGAGTGTAACACTACAACAACCACTCTATATCACCACACATGACATCCTACTAAATACTACTTAACATTTTTCAATAAATTAGGATCATGTTTGGTATCATTTTTTGAATTTTGTTTTATACATGTGACATCCTACTAAATACTACTTTCCATTTTTTCAATAAATTAAGATCTTGTTTATTATCATTTTTTGAATTTTGTTTTATATTTACTGGAGACTAAGTTATTAAAATTAAGTGCATACCTACAAACTTAAACTTTTATGAAAATGGCTCCTTAAATAACCCAATACATGATCATAAGTTTGAGTCCATCCTAATTGGTGGTTACATTTAACTCACTTGTAAAAATTGTTAGTATGTGAGATTTATTCCACATTGTAATTACTCGTGAATTCACTTAAATAATAAAGTCAAATCCACTCCTAAAGCTTAAATTTTTAAAAAAGTGACTCCATAAAGATTTAATTCGAAATATATATAAAGAAAAAATGCATATATATTTTCTGAAAAAATATTAATATATACAAATGTAAAAAGAAAAAAAGTACATGTATATATAATCCTCCCAAGAAACTAAGAAGGCCCATATAAAAGACTAAATATTTTCTTTAAAAGTATGTTAACATTAAATATTTACCATATTTAGTATACATGTATAGTAGAGCATCTTTTGACATAAATTTTTAATACAAATTTCTGCCAATTGATTTCATATAACCTAGCCATTGATTTCATATATATATAGATAATTTTGAGTTTTGCTCTAAAATATTATTATTCTTATATTTTTTGTTGAAAGAAAAGATGAAAGCGAATTAAGAGAAAAGACAAAGTATTTAATGTTTGGAGATAGATTATATGAGAAAGAATATTACATTAAAAGTTTGGAAGCTCTTCAGTAATTCAAACCATTAATTTTAATATCATCTAATAGTTTCAATTTGTGTCTCCTGAACCTGTTCCTATACATACACACACACACACACACATATATATATATATATACAAGAGTTGATCTTTTGACACAAAACTAAACATAAATTTGTAGCCATTAATCAACCTAATCTAATTATTGAGATGGTCGATGAATTGGCATCATTAAATGTAACTTTTTTTCTTTAAATTTCAACAATTTGATTTAGATGAGATCAATAACTAAAAATTTGTATCAATAATTTATGTTAAAAATGTGTGTCAAAAGATATATATATATATTATATAGGATTTTGTGGTATTTACTTTGAATAAGAAAATGCCGAATCCTTGTACAACAACTCAAAAATAAATTCTATTTTTAAGAAACTAATGGTTTCTAAACTTGGCGAAAGCAACTCAAATAAATAGTTATCTATTTCCTTTACAAAAGTCTTGTTATATTTTAATTTCCTTTTAAACAAAATTATCAAACATATTTTTGTGTTGAATTCCATAATAATTAAGTTTAGAAAAGCCAATATCATATTTTTTTTAAATGATATTACTACACCCGATGCAAAAAAAATCGAAGGATGAATATGAGTGGCAAAGAGAGATGATGAAAGAGTTTGGTTTCATTGGTGGTTAGGTTTTGTTGCAATGAATTTTCAACAAGAAAAAAGAAGAGTTTCAGAATGTAGAGACGTGTCGGTAAAGCCATTAATGGTAGTGCTTTGCATTTGTATTTTTGTGAGAATATTACGGATACGCCAGGTCATAGCATTATGGTGTCACAGTTTAGTCGGTCATAACTAACATTTTGTATTAAAGGCTGTGGTGCATCCCTTCCTCACAGGTCAGTATTCGTTCACTTAATTATTTTTTTTTCCTTCTTATGGTCCTTTAATTTACTTATATTTACTCCAACAATTACCCTCAACTACATGATTAGATCGTATGGCCCGTTGGTGAGCCAAAGGGTTGACGGACCCTAAATACCAAATGGTCAAAAGACTAAAGGTTTTAGTTAGTCAATCAAATAAAATGTTAGATATTGATTTTTTAGCTCAATCTCTTAAATTTGATTATTTTACGTAATATTTTCTATTAATTATTACAAAACTCAAATATATTATTTTGAATCAAAAGATAGACAAGTAATCTAAAATAATTAAATTAAGAGGACGTTTCTTGAGATACTGTACATGGTATTTTTGGTAACTCGAGAAAAGACCAAAGAACCCATCCAAGGCTTACTGAGTGAGATTTACTTCAAGAAGTGAATGATACAATTCATTGGGATGATGGCATACTTCCCGAGTCAATTACTTAAGTATGATAGCATCAAGTACCAAGTTGGCGACAAACTAGATGTAACACTCGACAAAGAAATCTACTACAAGAGCCTTTCTTATTGGGTTTGGAAATAAAAAGGTGTTGAGGACCCCGTTAGAGATCCAACAACAAATCCAAATTACTATCACATAAATTCCTCTGATCTAGGATATTATCCCAAATCAACGATCAATATAGAAAATATAGAAATCAGTCCAAACAATTTATCCAATTAACCCACATAATTGGATTAATTGCACCTCTAAACTAAAGACAAAGAATTGTTTTTAATCTAGCCCAAACAAAACAAAGTAAAGAATAGTACCTTACAAGTCGAAATATTCAAGAATCTCCTTAGAGCCATAATTCTTAATTAATATGCCAAAAGTTATAATAATAATGATAACTAGCCTTTATATAGCCTAAATTTAACTCAATTCCAATATAGGACGTCTTAAGTTATCCTATTTGAACTAAAATATGTCTTTAAAACATACATAAACTCAAATTTGTATATATTCAAACTCTGCACTTTGGCATCGAGGCGTCCACTTCTCAGTGCCATAGCCTCGAGTCTCTACCACTTGGGCGTTAAGGCATCACTTTTCCAATGCTGTAGTGTTGACATTCTATCTCGGAACTCTGCTCGATTCCAAGAACTCAGTGTCACGGCTCTAACTTTTTGCCTCTAATGCATTCTCTTGAACCTCACACCCAATTCTCATCATTCTCCTTTGCCTCAAGAATATCCTTGCCCTCAAGGATATAATTTAGAAACATCGCTATCATGTCATTGTACTTTCCAAGTTCAAAGGCTATATCGTCCAACAAATTAACCTCACATTTTATTTCCATCATCATTCTATTATAATTCGTGATCATTCTCCCTAGGCTCTTCAACCATGCATTACCAAGTACCACACCTAACCCAACAAGAGTTAAAACATGCAAATCGGCTAAAAATTCTAACCCCTTGCACATTCATCCTCATATCTCTCACTACCTACTTACATTTGAGCTTGTCCCCATTGGCCACCTTAACATCAAATGGCTCTATGACAACTCCATTTATCCTAATTTTCTAAAATTGTTAACATTAATAAAGTTAAGCGAAGATCCAGAATCTACAAGCAATGTTACCTCATGTGCGCCTACCCACACCTTAAGCCTCATGTTAGAAGGCTTTTGAACTCCCAACATGGCATTAAGCAAAAACTCCCCGTCGTCATCTCCCTCACTTGAATCAATTTCCACATTGCCTTCTCCATCCTGATTGTCACTAGACTTGGCGATCAAAACCAATTTTTTGACCTTGCATCAATGATGCTTGCCCCATTTTTAATCACATTTGAAGCACATACCCTTCCTGATCCTTTCTTGAACTTCCTTCCTATAAAGCTCCCTAACCTCTATAGACTTTCCCTTCATGATGCCCTTGTTTTCCTTATACCGTTCCCAGAATATTGTCAAAAATCTTGCTCTTCACGCTCTCTTTAACTTTCCTCCACTCATAATAGTAACTCTTATCTAAGATTTCAACCAATCTCATAGTGCTGAGGACTAAGTAAAACAAAACATAACTTGGCGGCAAAGAGGTTTCGAGAGCGCTAGAAACAGCAGAGGTTACAAGGCCAAGCAAGTACCTCGGCTATATGCAAGGAAACAGAGACTAAGTCAATGCCAATGGGAACGCAAGATAAGACAGAAGCCGACATGGCAGATAAGGCTGACTTGGCTAGTGCTGACATGGCAAAAGTAGCTGACGTGGTAGAAAAGCTAACGTRRCSAAGATGCTGACGTGGTAATTGACGTGGTAATGACATGGCATTATCTTTAAGATAATGACATGGCAATGACGTGGCATTATCCTCTTAGAAGTTGGAAGTTATCAGAAGTCCTATTCTGATGGGGATAAGGATAAACATGGAGATAATGGAGGGATAGTGATTAGAATAGGTTTATCTTATCTGTTAGTAGTTGCGATAGAGTTAGGATTCGAGAGTCTTAGTAGGACTCCACTGCTGTAACTCCTCTATAAATAGAGTCTCAGAGCTCAGTTGTAATTATTCATTCATTCATATTTAGTAAAATCAGAGCTCAGTCTCTTCTCTAAGCTTTTGCTTATTATCTGCGGTGCTTGTGCTGTCTTTACGGCTCGGTGCTTGGGCTTGTTTCTTGTGTGGTCTTTACTGTGTGAGAGCAAGAGGAGTGTGATTTAAGTCTTTACTTGCCACTATTCCAAATCTAGCTTCGGTGACGGAGTTAGGCATGTGTGTTGTGGAGATCATAGTCTCCTTAGGCCAATTGGCGTAATATCATCCGGCCTAGAATCGGGGTCTCCATCACATAGCTTCAAGTAACCATCGTGATTGTCTCAATTTGAGCTCTTTCGCTAACCATGGATTAAGTCCCTCTACAAAAGTACCCAGCAATGTCACTTCATACCAACCTCGAACCATAGTTTGAAGTCGATGAAACTCTTTGATGTAATCTTGAACTTTCCCCTCTTGCCTAAGTTTAGTCAAGAATCTCCTCAAAGCTAAATCCTTAATCAGTATGTCAAAAGTTATAATAATAATAATGATAACTAGCCTTTATACAACATTTAACCGTAATTATCCTAATTCTAATATAAGATATCTCAAGTTATCCTATTTGAACTAAAACATATCTTTAAAATGAAAATAAAGTCAAATCTATATCTATTCCGATTCTACATTTTGGTGTCGTTGTGTTGATGGTATGTCTACCAACTCTGCTAGATTCCAGGAACTTACTATTGCGGCCCCTATAATCCAGCACCACAGCTCTAGATTTCTGCCTCTCATGCATTCTCTTGAACCTCCGCACACGGTTCTCATCAAAAGTAGAAAGATCCTGATCTATTATAGGGTGGCTTATAAAGCCAATTGGAGTGAAATATCAATACCTCAAAAATAAAATTCGGGATCACTGTTTATCCCTCTAAAAACAACACTAAAACAACATGCATTCAATTTATCTAACACCCTTCAACATAACAATAAATAATACTCCACAACAACAACAACAAGATTCTTCAAGAAATTCCTCAACAATAACATAACTCTTCACATAAGAAATAAAATAACTTACTAGATAATTGGGTTACCAAAAGATTCAAGCATAAAGGATTTGCATCCACCAACTTGAACTAATCACTACCAATCCTTGGCTTGGAATGGATAAAGATTTCATACCTATGAGAGAACTCTCTCAAAGATAAAGAACACACAAAGTGTTTCAATTTTCATTCATTAATCAAGTCTAAGTATTACAAGAGGAAATGGCCTTTGATACAGAGAGGCCTTACACAAAAGATGGAAGGACAAAAATGCCCTTCACTTAACACTTATAGATAAAAGAAACAAGGACAAAATATTAAATTCAAGCTGTTTACACTGCAGCGGTTAGTTACTGACTTGAGAAACGCCACGACGGTGGCCCTTTACGCTGAGGCAGAGAACAAGAACTTTAAAATAGCAGGTGAGGCAGAGACTTAGCGCTGCGATGATGACTGATTTGTGCCGCGGCGGTGAGCTACTAACTTGCCTGAGAATTACATACAATACATAAAATTTTATAAGTGTTGACACTTGTAATTATAACCTAGACAACAATGCTAAACAATTAAAAATGAAAACATTACAACGTAAACATCTAGATACGCATGAATTACATTAAATTACAACAAAATAAATACAAAGAAAATATCATTTAGGAGGCCATGCAATCCAATTAATTAACATATAAGTGGATTTCACCCAATAATGAAATTAAGCTTCATTACGGATTTGGACTTGTTCAGACTGGATTTGGATTTGGAGCTTGATGGGACCAAAATCGAAGGGTGGTCAAAATATATCAGATCCTTACCTAGTAAAAGTGCCCAAAAAGGGATATAATCTTCATTGATTTCTCTATCCAAAAAATCAAGGCTACAATAGGCTTCCTTTAATAATTGTCATACCAAAAACATCTTCTACACTTATGGTAGCAAGAAATAGGAAAGCAATAATAAAGGTAAGATTGGAGGCAAGAAATGAATATAAAAAGGGGATGCAGAAACCACCAAGACTCAATTAGAAATTGAAAATTTGGATTATGAAATTACGAAACATAATTTTTTGAATTGGATTAATATTTTCAATTGAATAAATATAAATAAAGGATCTATGGATAAAGATAGAAAAGTCTATTTCTAATAGAAGGTTTTTTTTAGGATCAATAACATTTCTTTTATGTAATTTTTTACAAATCTTCCCACCCAAAAATCAAAAGAAAATTCAAAATTAACTTGAATATCAAAGGATCATCGCGGGYGGAAGATCTAGCACCTCTTGACGTTGTTCTTGATTTGCAGTTTTGCAACCTCCACGTAGGGAAAATCAAATCGCCCTCCCCTCTGGCAAAACAACCTCCCCCTCTTGGAGCATTCCCACTGTCAAAAGTCACGTCACCAGAGGTGCCATTTTTCGGTATCAACGGATACGTTAGATCCAATACTTTATTAATGATTTAACCTTGTTCAAACTAGTTAGACATAAAATCNTTAGATTCTAACAATCATCACAGTATCATTATTCGATAAGGGAGAAAATTTTGCATAAGACAAACACATAATTTGACTTGATTGATTGATGAGTCTATCCCATTAAATATTGAAACATTATCATAGTTATTAAAATAAAATTTTTTACTAATAAAATAAGTGGAAAAGTTAAGAAAGAAAGAGAGTGTAAATCAGCATCGAAAAAAAAATTTTAAAAAAAATCTATAATTTTAGTTTCCATTTAATACATTAAAAAATATAAATAATATAGTATGTCGGGTTCATCAACTATCAGCCTTACACGTTGCTTGATAGCTAGTTCTGTTTGGCAAACTAGACCCGCACTAAACCNGGTTATCAAGTACACTCTGGATAGGAATTTTTCAACTAATTTAGTGTGTATATTAGATGTAAAAAATATTAGCTTTCGACTGTGTCCCACATACTGATTCTCTGTGACGGTAAGCGGATTAGTTTTGATTGAACAAGGATTGATTTCATTGTCTAGAATATGAACTCTTTCAATTGCCTATATCTCTCTCACACACTCTTTGTTATATACTGATCGATCTTAATAACTATCAATTTATTCTGAAGCTATATTCTTTAGTTTTTTATTTTTACCTCAATTAAACTCTTTTATGATATCTATAAAAGGTCATATAAATTTAGCCTTTATTAATTAAAGAAACAAAATAACGTAATAATCTTTTAATGTTGTTTTTAATTTTATAATTCAGGATTAGAGATTGTTTGGACTTGTGGGATTGAATATAATTTTAGAGTTCGAACATATCGTTCCATTCACTAAAAATTCATCGATAAAATTAAGTCATTCACATTAGAAAAAGTGGGAGAAAATGGTTGAGAATATGGAAATAAATTTTGTGATATTTTCCATTTTGAATATACATGCGTTTTATAAAACTTGACTTTATTGACATTTCTTGGAATGTTGACTTCATTAACTAAAAAGCACATGTATTTTGTAGTAGTATATATTTACCATTTATACTTTAATTAAGTTCTTACAATACAACTTTAAGCATAATTTAATTATCTTTTATTCAATACAAGAATGAATTCTTATTGCATAATACATTTTTTTTTTTTGAAACCGAGGTGTTCGAGTTAGTTTATGCGCATTATAACTACGACTAATCCTCGGGAGAAACCAATACAACTACAACCCACCGTCACGGCCTCCCATTTAAATCATGATATAATCTACGTGTAAAGAGAATCGAACTCAGAACCCCATTGTTGGCCTTACCTTCTCAATCCTGTGTCGTTTTTTCATGTGGATTAAACCATTGTAGGTAAGTAAACTATACATGTAGAAGTAGAAGTGGTAACTTGACAACCTATTGGTGAACATGAGTGGAATCTTAGGTTTCAAAAATGGTTTCTTTTTCTTGTTTTTTAATTAAAAAGAAAAAAGGAATCTATATATGGCACGACTTGTAAGAACACCAATGTGGAATGTTACGACTCACTTGAAGGTGTAAAAAAATAAATGCATTTACTAAAAATTAAAAGTCGATTTCAGTGTTGACAGCCAATCGATAGCAACAGGGATTAATGAAATAGATCAGATGGCTAGCTACAAGGCTACGAGACGCAATCATAGAAAACAGGAAAAGAAAATCGAGAGAACTCAGAAAACTAAACAAAAACCAAACCAACCAGCTGTGCATATAAAGATTAAAATGAGTGTGATAATGCATACTAAATTGGAGTTGAAATTTACCATATATTTCCGTGTACAACGATACAACGAATCTAATGGTGACAAGTTGAGTCAAGTAATGATCATCCATTGGGATATTACATTAATTTCCCCATTTTTCTTGGTTTATTTCAAATAAGGCTAGAGTAGTTGTTTCTGAAACAACAGCAGTTTCGATGTGGGTTTTCTTTTTTTCTTTTTTTTTTTTCTTTTTTCTTTTTTTCTTACATGGCAGGTACATTAACACATAAAAGGGCGTATGGGGTTTCTATATATGCAGATAAATAATACATAATGTAAATAAAGAAAAGAAGAAAAAGAAGCGGTGGAAGGGAAGGCGGCCATGTGGATGGATAGATTGTGCAAATTAAGGGACAAATGAGAGAATATGTAGGCAACTAAACTACGAACAATACATGCAGAAGAGGAGATGGAAGTAAAATGCAATTCCCAGAGACCCATTTGAATATTATGGGCAAATAAGTAACTGAAACAAGCCAGGAGGAGGAAAACCCATCAATCAGCCCTTGTAGTTGTGGCCTTAAAGCTTGACAATTTCCGGAATATGTACTGGGTATCTCTGAATGCAATCAGCCCAAGGCCCGTCCGTTGGCGCCTTGATGGTCTTGTTACACTTCCAAACTGCACTGTTGCACTTAAACCCACTACCGAACGCAATTTGCCAAATCCTGTCACCCTTTTTCATCCTTCCCTTTGCTTCAATATAGCTCAGTTCATACCACAGAGACGAAGATGAGGTGTTGCCAAAGCGATGCAGTGTCATTCTGGAGGCCTCCACATGCTCGGTGGATAACTGCAAGTTCTTTTGCAGCTCATCGATGACTGCTCTCCCTCCAGCGTGGATGCAGAAGTGCTCAAAAGCCTGCTTGAAATCTGGAATATAAGGTTTCCACTTAGGGTTAAAGATTTTGCGTCCGATGAGAGTTAGAAGAAACAAGAGCTGTTCGGATGCAGGAAGGACTAGAGGTCCCATAGTGGTGATGTTGGATTTCAGAGCCTCTCCTGCTATTGCCATCAGATCTTTGGATAGCGATATCCCTACTTTGCCTTCCTTATCTTCCTCTTCGAACACACAACGGTAGGCTTTGTCATCTGCACCTTTGTGGGTTCTAACTACATGAACCAGCCGGTACTTGGCTCGTCGCCTCTCCGACCTCCGGTTGGATAGCAAGATTGCAGCTCCACCCATGCGGAAGAGACAATTTGGAAGAAGCATAGCTCTTTCATTTCCTTGGTAGTAGTTGGGTGTGATGATCTCCGTGCTCACTACCACAGCGTTAGAATTTGGATGTACTTGAAGAAGATCACGCGCCAAGTCGATTGAGATAACCCCTGCACTGCATCCCATACCTGAAAGATTAAAGCTCTTGATGTTACTTCTGAGCTTGTATTTGTTGATCACCATAGCTGACAGAGATGGAGTTGGAGAAAACAGACTGCAGTTCACTATAAGAATATCGATGTCTTTAGGCTTAAGCCCAGTTTTTTTGAACAAAGAATCCATGGCAGAGAATATAACAAGCTCAGCCTCTCCTCTTGCAGCCTCCATGTTTGGAGTTGGAGGTATGTAGTGAATAGCAGGAGGCAGGCATGTCTCTTCCCCAAGACCAGACCTTTCAAGAATTCTCATCTGGAACTCAACACTCTTAGGGTTGTTCTTCAATATCAACCTAGAATGCTCCATGAAAGTGGCAAAGGGAACACGGCAAGTCACTGGAGGCTTGTAACATGCGTAGTCCACTAAGTATATTGTTCTAGGCTTGGACATGAAGTAAACGGTTGCGATGAAGATGATGAGGAAAGAAGAACACAGAATTTGGACCAGATCAAAGTGGAGTGAGTTCCAAAGATTGAGAATTTCAACTGGGCCTAAGCGAAGAACCTCGATGAGAATAGCTACCATGACGGGCACGAGCAGAAGGTAAAGAATGTGATTCACAAGGTACTGGTAACCAAGTTTAACATACTTGAGCTTGACAGAGCTTGAGAAATCAGGCAATATCTGAGGCATTTTTGGTTCAGTTACAGAGAGAAATTGTTGAAGAAAAGATGAGAAAGTAGTGAAGGATATAAGAAAGGAGAGGAGGGATGGTTGGGATTTAAAGGCGAAGGGGGCCGAAGCAATGAAGTAGGCAGATGAGAGGATTAAATGAAGGACTTCACGTCACTCAACGCTCACTTAACTTGTTATTAATTTTCATAACTCCTCCTTTCTCCAGTTGTAACTAAACCAACCTAGCAACTATTAGGATTTTTGGTATATCCGCCATTAGTTTCTCCCTCTATCATCTTGTTAGTATATATACATACATATACATACATGTACATAATATATGCTTGCAGGTAGTTGCTTTCATATATGCTTTAATACTTCAATTATCCACAAAATTAGATATGCTTAATTAATTAAGTTGATATATAAATATTTCCTTCTAATATATGTAACATCGAAAAAATTATCAATAAGTTAATGAGATCAAAGATGATACTACATAGCTTAATTTTGACTTCTACCCAACTTCTGCAACTCGACAAAATTTGTGATTTTCATTAATTAATTGACCAGAAAGATAAAAGAAAAGTCAAAAGTCAGTGATCACTCGTTCTTCTCTTTTGAAGAGCTGGCCATTTATTTTCCCGACCATGCCCATGGTTGTGCATTTTGTCCTCAAATGTATATAGCTAGATTACATTCAATGTCAATTCATGTTGACCTTCCCGTGATCTCATCACAATCCTTTGTTTTTTTTTTATTTTTTTATTTCGCTTTTATTTGTGTGTGACCGAGAAGACTTATCAATGTTGGGTTCTTCTTCTTCTTAGCTCCTTTCCATGTCCAGTGATCTCATGATCAACAATTCACAATCCATTTCTTTCTCTTTTTTATTTGTTTTTGCGTGAGAGCGAAGACTTATCAACATTGGGTTCTTCTAGTCCACTTAAGAGTTGCTTGTATGTTTTAGTTGATAAATGGATAATATGAAAATTTTGATACTATTTTATTATAGAGTTAAGGTATATAGAGTAATAATTTGTCTAATGAAAAGAGTTTCTTCTATGTATTATTTACTCCACTGGGTACTCTAATAGCCCGGAGTAGCCCACAATATTACCAGAAGTTACCTAGAACAATAATTTAAGAGTTGTTAGACACCTATTCTCTTCAAGATTGTTCCAATAATTAATGATTAAGTAGTTAAGATTTCGCTAATTACTAAATTGGAGTTTGGAGGTAGATTGTGTTATTTTTCTTTGATAATTATATTAAGAAAGACGATATCTTGCTTTGATTAACTTAGTTGGATAACATAAACCATACATGGTTCACATAAGTAATTATTTGATCACCAAACTAAACAACTCTCTCTAAATGAGTTACTGAGTTCAGATATTTAAAACTTGCACTCTATATATACCTTTCTCTCTTAATTTCCAAACTGAAGTAGATAGGCATCTGTGGTTAGGTAATATAATTGCTGTAATATTATTAAGGATATAAAAAAATAGAAAATATATATTAAAAAAACAAATAGTAAAGTTAAATAGTGATTATAATTTTTAGTAAAATTCTAATTTCTTTTATTATCTAACCAAGTTAAACAAATCCAAGAACATATTTTTACTTTCTCAACTGCATAAGTAAACCTAGATAACTTCATTTTTAATACAAATTAATCATACTTTCTTATAGGCATATTTTTAATACAAATTATAACTAATGTTTGTCACGTAGAACCTAGATAAATTTAGAAGAAAAAACACACACACACAAAATTTATATGTAACAAATAGATTATAAATTTTATAGTATAACTTTTAAAAGAAAATTATTTACTTATCTTTTCTTGTTTGTTTATATTGCTTTATTATAAATGAAAATCACCTAAATCTCACCTTATTTACAAAAAAAAATTATATAATTGATGTTCAATTCTGTCTTTCTGCTAAACTTTAAAATTAAAATTTAATATTATTTTTTCTTTAATAACAAAGAGATTTACCTACGTCTAACTTAAGCAAGAAATATATGAAGTATTAGTAGAAAAATTTAGCCCAACTGAGAAAATATTTTTTTGTGATGCCATTACGTAAAGCTACATAGCTCAATAATGTACTCGATAAATATCTAATATCGTTTGATAGCTTGATATGTTTGACATATTGGGTAATCAATAAAACAAATAAATAAGGGTTTTATTAAACAGAAAACATCTCTCGACTATTTTTTAAATTTTCCCTAAAATAATATTGAAGAAGGTTTGTTTCTTATGTACCAATGGACTTTAATGCAACATTTGTATAAATATACTAAAAAAAAAGTATTTGTAAAACATAAATAAGAAGTTAATCCACTAATTAGATACATTAAGCAGAATAAGTTATTATTTATTTGTATGACTTGTGTGATACATGAAAACATATTATTTAATTTTTTTTTTTTTTAAGATTATCCAATTTGAAGAAGATTAATTTTTTTTAACATGTTCGGTAGTAATGAAGTAAAAGATAATTCGAAATTAACACTAGATTTAGAGCAAACAAATGAATAGTTGGACAAGAATGTTGGTGGATGGGGTCTTGAAGTTAACAAGTTGATAATGACGATAGCCAGCCGGCCACTGCAAAGCTTAAAGACGGGCTAACGATTTCAGAAGGCCAGAAACCCCAACCCCAACTCAAACGCACAAAGCCCACAATCCATGTCACCTACATTCTTGGTTTCCGGCTAGTCAAATGCATATATAATTAATTACGATAATATTAAATAGTATCTTTATATTTTGACCTAATCTTAAAAAGAAAGTAAATTTATCATGTTCATCAATTAAATCGGTAAGATTTGTTAATTAATATTTGATTAGAAAAAGTAAACCTCATAGGTCTAATTGATAAAAATGATAATTATACTTTCTATTTGATATTAGACTAAAATATAAAGATACTATTTGATATTATCTCGTAATTATTTTTTATAATTTAATTCTGTTAATTTAAAAAAGAAAAAGAAAAAAATTATAAATAGAAGAGCGTTCGAGAATAAGGTAGTTTGAGCCTAAAATGCATGGATGTCAACATAAGACGGTACACGTGGTTGACGAGTTATGAGAGAAGACCATCACATCATATAATTATTCATCATATTCTTGTTTCTTCCAAGAATCAATTTCACAACAAGTTTAGATAAACATTAATTTTAGACTTCCTTCGTAGGTGTCGTCACTAGTTTTAATTTTGAGGGTTGGACCGCCCACCTCCCCAACCACCATTTTTCATATTATGGCCCCGAGCATCAACCCAAATTAAGAGTGGCATCGCATCAATTCGTTGCAACTTTTATCTGTTATCCCATTAATTATATTTTTTTAATTGTTTCTTCTCTCTTTAACACTTAATTATTTTTAGGTATAAATCAATTCATTGTTTCTTATGAAAAAAGAAAGAAATCAATATTTATTAG
>JANLJB010004245.1:0-17801 GCA_026212285.1 Bursera cuneata
TATCTTGTTGAATCATTTATCCCCATTTGTAATAACCTTTTATGTTAGTATTTTCCTCCCTGTGGATTCGATACCTAAACCTACGCTATAACAACCGCTTAGCCGAAGGTTAATTTTGAGCGTGATCAGCTGTGTTGCTCACCCTTTCCTCTACAGGTACCCGAGATCAGGAATCTAGTGACGTGATCCGAAGCTCACATAGAGAATCTCGGATGGTATTGGATATGTCTGGGTAGACATAGTGAGTTATGAGTCGGTGTCTACGTGTCTATTTTACTTATCCCCTTCAAAAAAAATTTTGTAACCCGTTTTTCAGTGTGAATGTTTTTGATTAAATTGTTTTATTTAATTTTATTTTACTTATTTGCATAATCACCCCCCGGATTCCTATATAAAGGATTTCGGGGCTTGACAGTAGTTTCGATTTGAAAGCAAAGCCCTTCCTCTTGATGGTAATGTTCTTGTAGACATTCCAGGAATCACTTGTTGCGGCTGGAGTTGGAATTGCCTTAGTTGATTCGGTGGTGATGTCCCAACCTAGAATGTTAGTCTCTTAATACAGAGCTTTTTTTTCACATATTGAAAATTATGTCATTTTCATAGGTGAAATTAAAGTGCTTTATCTCATTTTTCAATTTGCATCATAGTTCAATTGACTTGATTTTTTAACCAGTTAGTACCTATGACTGCTTCATGATCGTAAAAAGTAAGAATTCTTATCTGGAGTGTGCCCCAAGGTTCAATTGTTTTTTGAACCCTAGAGTACCTTGACTTCTTTATAACTATAAGATAACAAAATTCTTATTTGGTATATCTACTAGCAAAAAACTTTTTAATATATCAGACTGCGACATCAAAGAACAGCCTTGATCCACCTATCGGTTTTGCGTTAATAAGACCTCCTAGACATCATGCTGTCCCAAAGGGACCAATGGGTTTTTGTCTTTGGGAATGTGGCCATTGCAGCTCGTTATGCTTAACGTGTACACGGATTGAAGCGTGTTTTTATCATTGATTTGACGTTCACCATGGAAATGGTACAAATGACGCCTTCTATCATGATCCGGATGTATTCTTTCTTTCACTCACCAGGTAAGAAGTAACGTTTTCCATATTTAATATTGATTTTGATCTTTTTTACTTATCCTTCGACTCTGTTGTAAATTTCCTATTCAGTTCCATTATTTAATTCCCTTCCCCTTTCGTAACACTAATGAAGTCTCATCTATTGTGATTTGCTGGAGACAATTAGGTTTTGAGTAGTGTGTCTGAGAATAGAAATGTAAAATTTTCTAATTTGTTTCGATATCTAACTTTTCTTCTTTATATATGCGCATGGTAAATAGATATTCACGCGCGTTTGCTTGTGGGCGTCCATCTAGTATGATAACAAATTTCTGAAGTACTAAATGGAACTGATTGATAATTTGGATAGTTGAACTCGTCTGAAATGTATCTTAGAATAGGATTATTTGGTGCATTTCCAATGTTCATACTGATGTCCAGTTTGTACTCAGGTAAACAGGACATTTTGGAGTCCACTGAATACGGTCATTAAATTTCTGAGTGCCACAACATGTTAGAGTTGTGATGGTACTGATAAATGGATTGGATAAAAATGGAAAGAATTTAATTGGAACTTTCAGATCTTGTTTATGAGTATGCATGCAATAATGTACTGCGTAAGACTTAATCTGGCTTTTGAGCCAAGGTAGAAATATGATGGCTTGAATTGGAAATATATTTCGCAAGGGCCAATTTTTCTCTGAAAAACAACACCATCAGTCTTTTCCATGCATATTGTGCTCAAAAGCACATGTTTAAGCACTAATCGGAAACAAAAACATTTGACTTCAAACGAACACTTAGGTGTTATGTTGACAGTGGACAGATACTGATCTTGAATGTTTGCTGCTGATTATGAATATAAATCAATCAAATTCTAATGCTATCCCAATGAATACAGGATGGAAGCTATCCTAGTACTGGTAAAATTGAAGAGGTGGGTCATGGAGAGGGTGAAGGAACAACACGAAATTTACCTTTACCGGGGGAATCTGGTGACATGGCCATGAGAACTGTGTTTGCTGAAGTCATTGTCCCATGTGCTTAAAGGTTCAAGCCAGATATAATTCTCGTCTCTGCTGGGTGAGTTTGCCTTTCTTATTTATCTAACTTTATTGCACTCTCCTAGTTTCTCATTACAACTATCCGTACGAAGTGATGACATCCAGAAAGGTCTCCAAAAAATTGGTTATAGTAAGATGTTAAGTCAGTGGTCATTTGGTGGATGCATATGTATTTTGATATTAAATTTGAAAAAGCAACTGCACTGCATATATGTGCGTAAGTGTATCAACCAATCCACACAGGCACGGGGACATGTAGTCCCCCATGAAGGCCTTAAATAGCAGCGTATGTGATTACGTTTGCTAGATATCAAAGAAGCTTCAAAATTCTGAAACAAGGTTCAAATTGGCTTCGTCTGTTACTTAAGCTTCAAGCATAGATTGAATTATCTTCACCATTCTACACATTGACTCACTTGAATGTCTTGCAAATGCTCTTTCAGATATTCAGTGGCGGATTCATTTCGTGCTTTTCTTGGCGAATCCAGCAAGGCATCCGAGTTTGATAATCCTGACATCTTGTATGAAGAACCCTCGGAGAAGGTGAAGCAGGGAATCCAAAGAGTTAAACACATACACTCTCTGTGAGAATGTCCAACTTTTACAGCCATATAGAAGCTCAAAGTCTTCATGTATTTGAAATTATTGCATATACGGCTATTTCACTTGTAATGTTGTTACTGTTTTTGTATATACCGTTTAGCATTTACATGACTTGCCAATAATTTCTTGATATAAATAACATTATAAGTAGCTATTATTATCTTGTTCTTCATTATTTGCCGAATGCAGAGCATTCAGTAACCATTTGATGTTAAACTTTAAATTGAGAGTGTTTATTTAGATCGATACGATGTTAAGTAATCACTGGATTAAAAAAAAGTTTAAATTATTATAAGATGGTTCAAATAGTAAATACTATTAAAAGAAGATACACAGTTTTTAATCTTAACGTAAATAAACATTTACATATATGAAATTTCAATTGTAGATTTGACAAAAGCTACTATAGATTTCTAGTTTTGAATATCAAAAAAGATGCAACATCTATACCACCTTGTAAGGCTTTTATGAGGGAATAATGAAGCACCCATCCCACCAAAACATCTCAGTGAGTTACTAATTTGACCTGCTCTTTCACTCATGTTAAATCAGATGCCTTTCTTGTTTATTAATCATGAGTGTTATTTTTGGTCAAATTTCAAATATTTTGGCAAACCTTTTTCTTTCAATTAAAAAATAACCCATTTTGTAAAAGACCCTTTTATATATAAAAGGTTAAAAATTGAGGGTAGATTTGCTGTTCCATAATATCCAAAGTTATAATTAGGTAGATCAGGATTGGAATCAAAAAGGGTTTTTATTTATTTATTTATTTCTGTTCTCTTATTCTGATTCAACGAATAAAACGAGTCTAATAACTTTTTCAAGCCAATAAAATATGGTATCTCAGATCCTTAAAAGGGTTCAAAACCAAATCATCTCCGTCAAATTAAAGCTAAGAAGTGACTGGTGAGTCCCACAGCAAGATGCTGCGTGTTTTTGTCCAAGGATAGAATGATCTTTGCTTAGAACACCATCATGGCAACTCTTCAATTTTCATGTGGAGAGAAATTTCTTCTTTTATTAATTTTTGAACTATTCGTCCTCATAAAACATTTTTTGATTCAAGAAAATAAAATGATAATCTCTGCCATATCAGCCTACTTACAATAATAATTTCTTCACAACATGGATTTCTAAACGGATATTATTTATGTATTTATTTTCTGCCAAAGAATGTTTCCATGCAAAGGATGAACGTTAAATCTCTTTTTAAACTTTTCACGGCTAAGTTCGTTTTGGCGGCTTATCATGATTAGAATTAAAGTGCAGATAATCAAGCTGTTTATCAATATTGTGGTTGGCTGGTGAAGTAAAAAACAATTAAAGAAAAAATTCAAAGGTAGCATTAATTGATAATTTTGTCCTTTAATTAAGGTTGTTGGACTTAGACTTGGACTCGATGATGATGAGTTTGAAAGAAATTAAATGTATGCTTAGCTGTCCGTTTGATTTGAAATGCATTTCTTTAATGTGATCCAATCAAAGAGCATAATAAAGCATCGATTAAACCTTGTTCTTACTTGTAACATATAGTTCGGGTTATGAAACAATAAGAGAACAACAATTGAAGGTAGGTATAGTTAGTACTCAAGAAATAACAACTCAACCAAGTTTTCCCAATTGGGTTCGGTGAGAAAAAGAGCTAGTCATCCTTAAGTTTTCCCATTTGGGTTTAGTGATAAAAAAGGCTAGCTAGCTGGCTAATCAAGTTCTCGATCTCTCTCTAGCAAATCATTCTTGATCAATCAATCAATAAGGAATAAAATGGCAAAGGTCAAAAATCAATAATCATCATTGAGAAATAAAACGATATTTTTTACAATATTTAAAAACCCAGTTTAACTAGAAATTAGATTTCTGTTAAAAATTTGAAATCAAATCGTACCAAAGGTATGAAAATTGCTAATTTAGAAAAATAATTTCAATTGCAATTCCTCTTAATTTTAAAAAAATAAAGAACCCCTAGTAACAATATTCAAAATCTCAAATTTATTCAAATTCCTAATCTATATTCCTAAATTCCTAATTAATCTTACATCAATTCTTTAGGAGAAAGGGATTACAAAGAAGGGTTGAAAAGAAGGATATGCTTGCTTGCATTAGAGCTGGAAATGGTGACAGAATAAGTTGAACAGGTGTCACAAAAAGAAGATTTGGTTACTCCCTTTATAGCTACCTATAGCAACACTCCACTATATATCATTTACCCTCTCTTGTGGATGTGTGTGTGGAGCCATATATGATGATGATTATTAAGCTATCACATATATATGTGTCTCATAATTAAGTAGCAACTATCATTCTATTTAAAGGTGACCACCTACCAACTAAAATGTGGGAGAGATTATTACACCTTTAGTAAATGGAAAATTGTACCAAAAGGGTTGGGTTACCATCAATCTACCGCATGAGATTTCAAAATCTTGTATGTATGTTTAGTATTATACGTTAATATCATTATTACTAACAAATCATGTAAAGTTATATAAAAAGAATCCAATCCTAACTTTATCCTATAAGAAAGAATCATATAATCAACCTAAGGAAAGTATATAAATAGTTTAAAAAAAAAAATAAAGTATAAGAAACTTCATTATGTTGATGCAATCTATAGCGGTCTAAGTGATATTTGGGTTAAGTAAAAGGTAATGGTGGCATGTGATGAAGACGTTAATCCATGAAGCTAGGTAGTGATGCTTTATTGGTTGTTGATTGCATACGTAATTTGGGTTTGGATTTGCCCTACTGGATTTGTCGCTTTCTTTATGTTTTAATAATTAGAGAGGAGCATATTGATTGAGCTTGCCAGGTTTCGACTTTTAATTCGCACAACTTTGCATAGACGAAGCAACATGCAACAACACATCAATACAATACGCGACTTGGGTGGAAATTAAAGACAGACTTCGATAGTGAAAAGCTAACTATAGCAACAATGTCATCAAATTATTGCTATATGGCTGATGACAATCGATTGTGCTTTCAACAGTGCAGGCCAGTGCATAGTCTGCCAGTGAATATCAGACTATTTGATGATACTATAAATATTTCTGGAGTAACTATATATTGATCACAAACTAATCACCGATGAATATGCAACTTCTTGGCGTAATGCAAGAAGACAGATAGAGTAGGTAGGGTTAGGTAGGGTTAAACATTTTTGTATTTGACATCGAGGCCGGCTTAATTGTTATGAACGACATTTTATTGGATAGCCTTTTAACATTATATATGTTCTTGAATCCACAAGAAAAATAATATGTTCTTGAATCCACAAGAAAAATAATCTGAATCCATTGGTAGGTTGTCGAATCTACGATTATCTGTCTATGATCAGGATAAAATTTAGGTGAAACTAAGTAGAGGTCTGAACCGCCTGATGTTGAAGATTTAGTGAATGAGTTGTGATTAATGGTGAAATGCAACTCGAACCCATAGCTAATTGGTTCTCTCCGAAATGCACTGAGGCGCAACATCTAGGGGTAAAGTACTTAAAGGAAAATTAAATTATATAACAGCTAACATACAATAATATTCCATTTCAATAATCTACATATGATCGTATTACTGGTAATTGAAACCTGTTCATCAATACTATATATCGCTTTCAAATGACACATTATCTTTTCATCAATAGAATTATACTTCTAGCGGAAAGTAGAGAATGTAGATAAATATTATATTTTAATTATAGTGTTGATGTTGGGTTAGGCAAGGCCTATGAGACATTGATAAAGATAAGATAGAAATTATGGCAAATTTAGAAGAAAAAGAATATTATATTGTACGATGACGCTGAGCTCCAAAAGAATGAGATCATTTGGGTGAAACTGAAGAAAACAAAGCCATTTTTAGACTTTTGATATCCCAATAGCAGTGCTACAGATAAGTATAATGATATAGTTTATGTTATCTACTTGTATGAAATTCCATCTCATAATTCGTTATAAAGGATCAACCCACCATCATTCACTCTTATATTATCATTACTTACCGAACTATCTATCTACCCAGAAATTGGTATTCAAAGATTTCAAACTTTAGCATTCTAGAAAATAATTACGTTGACATTCTTCATTTAAAGTTGTTTATGGTTTAGAGACACGTCAACATGCTTGATAATGTTGGATATTTTATGCATTCGTTATTGTTAGTTCTTTTTTCTTTTCTTTAAATATTATAATTTAATAGTTATGAAGGATGAGAATATCATAGATATATATATATATATATATATATATGATATCTAAATTAACCACTCAATCTGGCGCAACGTGGAGCTAGGAGAGGTCTAATTTTGAAACTTTTATGTCTTAGATGTAATAATGCATTGACTTGAATTTCAAACTTCCCCTTGTTCCCTTTGAAAGTAATTAACAATATTGGCATGAAAAGTAAAACCCTTTAAGTGAATCACATGATTCCTAATTTCGTTCAATACTATATGTATTCATTTCAAAATAAATTGACTATAGTTATGATTAGTTAGATGAAAGATCAATTACATTTTTAATCATTCATATATTTTTAATTAAATTCTTTTAATTTAAATTTTTATTCATTAATATATATTGATTCAATTTAGTATAAAATAATATTGATGAATTCATAATATTAAATATTATTATTATTTCATCAAGATTTTAAGTATAAAACAAATATAAATTAAATGTATAACTTAAAATACCATGACTCATATATAAAAAAACATATATATATCTATAAGATTATATTATTAGATATATGCATAGATGACGTTATATGTACGTCTTATCTAAGTTATTTCCCATCAGTCTTTAATTTTTTTTTTTTTTTTGATCGGATATATATATATATGTATACCCTTTAATTTGTTTGATCGAGTGTATGTATATATATATATATACACCCTTTAATTTGTCTGATCGGGTGTTTATCATGGTCTTCCATGTACAGCCGCCTTTCAATATATATATATATATATATATCACACAATTCAGTCCATTCTTTAAACTATAACTATCAATTAATCAATCTCTCTCTATCTCTTTCTCTACCATTTTGTATATATAGCTAGAAACATCCATAAATAAACCCTAGCTATACTTGGTCTCTCATAATTAACTTGTTTTGCATTATCATATATATAGGAAAGAGATCATGTGCGACGGAAGTGTCAACCTTCCTCCTGGCTTCCGATTCTTGCCAACAGATGAAGAACTTGTTCTTCACTTTCTCTACCGCAAGGCTGCCCTCTTACCTTGCCATCCCAACATCATTCCTGATCTTGATCTTTACTTGTATGATCCTTGGCAACTCAATGGTTTGTACATGTCTAGCTCCTTTTTATTAATATGCTTCTTAATCGATTTTTTTTTTTTTTTTTTCTCCTTGTGCGTGATGTAATTAATTAATTAATTAAATTATTCATGAAAATATTTGAATAGGCAAAGCACTGTTGAGTGGAAATCAGTTGTACTTCTTCAGCCAAATGACGGAAAATCGAGTGACTAATAATGGATATTGGAAGCAATTAGATTTGGATCATGAGCAACCTATCTTCACTAGCTCTGGTAAGAAGATTGGAATCAAAAAACACTTTGTTTTCTACATTGGTGAAGCTCCAGCAGGTGTGGAAACCAGTTGGGTGATGCAAGAATATCATCTTTGCAACTGTGGTTCCATTGCTTCATCTAACTACAAGAGAAAAGGAAACGGAAAATTAGTAAGTAATAAATTATATATATCTTTTACTATACATAAAACTTTATTTGAAAAAAAAAATATTCTCTAACTTGAGTTTATTATTATTAATGTCTTAATGTCTTCTAGGATTGCTGCAAATGGGTTTTGTGTCGAGTTTACGAGATAGAGGGCAGTGCTCAAAGTCTATGCTATGGAGAGGATGATGATGATAGTGGCACAGAGCTTTCATGTCTAGATGAAATGTTCTTTTCATTAGATGACGATCTTGAAGATATAAGTTTGCCAAATTAGTTTAAGTTTGATGATTTTCTTTAATGATCAGCTATTAATTATGTCCCTACCTTCTTGTACATTTTAGTGAAATATTACAATGAAATTTATTTGCATTCTAGATTGCTCCTATAAAAGGTTGTAACATTATATTTTCATTCTCTATTTTGTTGCAACCGTGCGTATATTTAGAAATTCCTCGAACTCTAATCGATATTACGAAATTTTGTTTCAGAGAGAATTATATCTTCTATTTAACAAACTTTTTTGGTTTTTCAAAAGTATTGGACCATCTATTGCTCTTATTGGATTCCTTATATCAAGAAATTGGTATGAGCTATACTACTCAATCGATTAACTAAGGAAAAAATCTTTTGGCTTCCAATGATTTTGGGAAATTGATCAAAATTTGAACTAAAATTAACCAATATGGTCCATCCATGAAGGGAAAACTTATTTAGACTAGAATAATAATTAATTAACATTTTAAGTTTGCTTTTCTCAGCTTACTGTGATTTGTGAGTGAGTGGTTGCGCATATTATGAATCTACTTTTAGCCGTCGCACCAATTAAAGGGAAGTTGTGGGGTTTCAACTAAAAAACAAAATTGACAAAATGTTAAGAAACGAAAAAGTTGAAATATTGGAGATGTAAATGGAGCCCAAAGACAATAATTGCGTTTGCTGTAAGTGTGCTTCCATGCATGTCTTATTACTTTAGCTTTTGGCTTTGTTTGTTCCCTTTTGATTGCCTGTAATAGCTGTCTGACTTGTGGCACAAAGTTATTATTTTTAATTTTAATTTTCTAATAAAGTGTTATTGCTTTGCTTAGCATTTTGTATATATATGTTGTATATACGACAACACTACAACAAATACATTGGCAAAAATATATCCGAATAATGGTAATCACAACTTGGGAGGTGGGAGAAGCCACTTGTTTCTGTTAAGATAGGCGATGGTTAAAAATGGCTGTGCTTCTGCATCTGATGGTATCTTGACAAATCCAGGTCGGGTAGAGGAGCCAACCCCAGGTCCTATGCACTTGTACTCACCATAATACACGAGTCTGCAAAATTTTCACACCGAAACGTAGTTTATTAATTACTATGTTTGTTAAAGAACTCATAGTTACTTCGAATAGAAATGGAGAAATCATGTGGATTCATACTTGCTGCGTACGCTCAGGTTTTCCGAATTGTCCATCACTCCATCCTTTTTCGTTGACGCGAGGGTCCATGTATGTGTTAGCAAAGATCACCCTGGGTCTCTCCTTCCGCGCACGACCAAGGTAAGTGTCACCAATACCGGTTATGTTGCAATGAATAAATGCGAATCCACTATCATCATTATATTTTCTCTACCGTGTGCCGTGATCACTCCTTAAATCTTTAGCAACTGAATGTATATTAGTGTTCTGCATCAATCAGCATGCCAATTATTAGTTTTCTTGAACCAATTTATAAATGAATAAATGAATATCTAGTGGATATATGTAAAATTTTTGTTGCATAACTAAACATAATTCTAATCCCGTAATAATAAGAGTTAGGGCCCTTAGGAGTACCAAATATATGGATTTTTCGTTTCGTTTCCAAAGATGAAATCAACAACGCCTTCGATGTAACATTTCTTGAAGAAATGCCTCCCTTTATAGTCACATAAGGTGTCTTGATAACCTATAAACCTGCAATTATGGAATGCTGCCTTATCACCTTATATTCTCATGGCCGCCGCCTGTGCACCCTCTCTTTTGCCATCTGGCATTGGAGCCGAATTCTTCAATTTAGAACGAAATAAGGAACCAAGACTAATAAATATCATTGTTTCCTAAACAAAATAGACAACTACCCAGGGAATCTAATGGATACATTTAATTACAAGCTCCAATAGATTGGGGCCAATATCTTTTTATCTCATAAATAGAACGGGCTTAATCAATTAACTCTAGTCAATTGCACTATAACCCAAAAGTTATACTATTGGATTAAATATTCTAATTACTAGAAAACTTAATAATTCTAATCTGATTCAAATATACCTTAAAGTTTTATCTGTTGAGCAACAAAATTATATAGATACCCTTATAGGACACCGATAATTGAAGTTTGGTTAAAATAACAATTTTATCCCTCCAATTACATCTTTATCGTTAGACCAGTTCTACATCTAATGAATGAATTAATTTAATGAACTTTTTTTTATTAAATAATCAGTTAAGATTTAACATTGAAGTCCTGGTAAAACCCTCAGGACAGTATCATTTAAATCTTACATAATTATGAATTTCATATCTACGAAATAATATTCTTTGTCTCACAGAATCTACAGTCTTAACTAGCCAAAGTGTTGACTTTTATAATATAAGTCTTACTTTCTATTCTAATCAAGACTATAGACTGCAGACTGCATTCTACAATCAAGAGGTACACTACCTACTTACGATTAAGGTAGGTATGTCCAAGTTCCTCTGATATGAAGTTTATGTTTAGAGTAACAGTTATTATACTGAACTATAAACTTCACTGGGTCTTTGTTCAATGTATTCATAATACACAAGTACCTTTACCCTAAAGTCTTCATTTTAATGATTTGAGATTCATCGTCCCTACGGAGGTAAACGACACAACAACCTTATCCATGCAAACAGAGAGCCCAACTCTATTTATAAGTTGTGAACTAAATTCAAACTATGATAAAGTTCTAGATCTCTCATATATGACTATCTCTTACAATGAAACTTTATCATTAGTCTAGCTCAAGAACCTTGATAATTAATGCTAAATTAGAGATTAAAAGAGATAATGAGTGAGTGAAAAAAATAATTATTATATTTCACATTTAAGTCTACATTTACATAAATATATTTTACTCTAAAGGCATATCTCCAACATGTTAGTCTATCAATTTCTTATATTATGAAAATACGTTAGTCATGGGTTTTAAAAATTATTATTTCCTAAACTTTTTATTGGAATTATAACATCTAGTTTTTATGCATGTAAAATGGATAATGAGTTTTTTTAATCATTTGTATTCTTAAATGCTATATACTTGGAGAGGAAACAAATAAAGTCTTCGTACTTTATCATTAAAAAAAATTAATGTTAATAAGGTCAACCAATCCTTTTAAAGAAATTTATTTTTGGCAACCAACTATTGTTTTAATTTGCAACCAAACTTGTTATCCTCGATAAGTAACATGTTTTAGAGAGAATATAAAATGATGACAGAAAAATTTGTCATTACGTAACCAAATATAGTAATTTATCAAGGACCAAATCATTTTTGTCACCAATTCGAGTTCCTCACTAATTTGTGAAATTATTAAGAATATATGGTGGGAATATTTATCAGTAATAAATATCTTGTTATGAGTTGGATTTGGTTACTAATGCTCATCATTTCAATAAAATTAGTGAAGAATATTGTCTATCCTCACTATATCTATATTTTTAGTGATAAAATCTAAGGTCATAACTAAAATTTTTGTTACTAAGACGCAAATTTCTTGTAGTTCCAAAACTTGATTTGAGAGGAGTACAATACATCTATATTTGTCTAAAATTGTTCTAGCAAATGTGAAGAGAATATCTACAACCAAGAAAATATATGGAAGAAACTTGAAGAGTTATATTAGAGGAAAGGTGTCTCAAATCGAGTATATTTAAAAGAATAGTTTCATACACTATGTATGTATGAAGTTATGAAAATCTTAGATTTTCTTAGTGTTCTCAATGGCATTATGTCAAAATTAGAGATAATTGGAGTTAAAGTTGAGAAGGAAGATATAGCTTTAAGACTCATTTGGTTTCTTCCACTTTTTAATGAATATATAAAACTGATTTTACTATATAAGAAAAAAGAATTAAATCTTTCTAAAGTTACCAGTAAACTCTTCTTTGAAGAGAAAACAGTTGACTAGTAGAAATTATTCTCCTTCTGAGAACTTAACATATGTGGTATCTGTAAGTGAGAATAATAAAACCTCCAACAAGAAGGAAGTAGTCTATTGGAGGTGTGGACAATCTAGGCACCTTAAAAGAAATTGCTAAATGGTGGAGTAGGTTTGGCTAATAACTTTAAGTTAGTAAATGAAAATACTGATGATATTACTAATATTGTGTCTTTCTATGATATTGGAGAGGACCTTGTTCTTTGAGGACATGTACGTCCTTATACCATGTCGCAAGCTGCCATGAGAGAGGATGTGTTACTACTAGCAAGTCCACAAGTTTACACACAGGCACTGGTTTGGCCTTAATATAGAATGTGTACTAGCAGGTATGACGAGGGTTGAAGAACTTCTTGAAAAGTTAAACATTGGGGTTGCACCGTAGATTTTCAGTAAGGATTTTTTGACATATAGCTTAAGCAAAATTCTTAAAATAGGTTAATTCTAAGTAGGTATACTCTTTATGGTGAAGTCTGATAATTCTCTTGTTTGAGGATTGTGGTTATCGATAAGAGACAGTAAAACATTTATTTAACAAAGGTGGAAATTTGTAAAATGTCGTCTTTATTCAACCATTTAATATGAATTTATACACATAAAATCCCAAAAGAAGTAACGGAAAGATGCAAAATGGTTGCTAAACTTCAGCAACTACTCGTAGATTTAAGGAAATAAGCTTGACCAACATTTATTTGAAATTAAAATAACAAAATAGAATAAAAGTTTCCTGGATATTGATTGAACTCTAACAACCTTTTGACAGAGGAAGTATTTCAAGAGAGATGTGAACCTCACATGAGAAGCCTTCATAGTTAGTCAACACTTTCCTCGATTTTCATAAAGGAGAGATGGGATTATAATCTCTAAAATTTGCTTAACTGATTTCATGAACAACTTCAAAATGCATATAACCAGCTGTCGAAAGTAAGACTCAGAGGATGCTTGGTTTTTATCTAAGTTTAAATTTAACAGATTTTTAGTCATTCAAATATTAATTCTAAGAAAATTAATATGAATACAAATACCTAATGTTAAGTTTGTCACTTTCCTAAAAGCTTAAGCTTGTAGGTGTGGGCTTAACTTGAATACTTAANCCTCTAATACGCCCCCTCACGTGCAAGGGTTTCACGTGCACTTGTAACGTGGATCGGATCGAGCCTCACATGCCTCAACAGGTCTTACAAGTAGGCCAAACAATAACTTTTTTATTTTTTTAATTAAATGACACGGAGGGGATTCGAACCTAGACCGTTGGGTCATTATGGCGCTGATACCATGTTAAGTTTGCCACTTTCCTAAAAGCTTAAGCTTGTAGGTGTGGACTTAACTTGAATACTTAAGCCTCTAATACCTAAAATATTTTATTCTAGTTATAATTTTCTAAAATAACATGATATAATTCATGTATGACCTATTTGATATAACCTAATATTTTATTTTTCAAAAACATTGTTATCTATCTCCGATTTATATATTGTAGTTGTCTTTAAGTTATTCTATAGTAACTTGTTTCTATCTTAAATCTTATAATAAAAAATAAATTTTACAAAATACTATATATTTTAGAAAATATAACTCATATATAAGTTTTTTAATATTTAAATACCTCAATATTAATATTTTTTGAAATATTCGTAAATATATATATATATATATATATATATATATATATATATATNTATTAATATTTTTTGAAATATTCGTAAATATATATATATATATATATATATATATATATATATTATTTCAAATAAATACCTATGAAAATAACATAATTAATGATATATATGTAAAAATATTGATTTCAAACATTTCAATTTAGAGTTGAAATTAGAAAAAAAAAATATATATCATTTAAATTTATATATTAAGAATTATTCATATTTCAATTTAATTTAGTTATATTTAGATTTTAGACAAAAACGAAAAAACAAAAGACAAACAAACATCCCTTTAGCTTCATTCGACTCTTATAGCAAAGACAAAAATAAAAACAAAAGCCGAATTGATTTGTAAGATAGCGAAAAGAATAATAGTAATAATAAGGTATTTCGAAGGGAATAAAAAAGAATTTATGGTTCCCATGGGAAGCCTTAGTAGAGGGTTGGGGCTTAGCAGGTTTCGAAATTAAAAGGATGTTCTTGCCCTAAAAGATTAGGTTAAAATTATATAATGAAAAAATAAAGTAATATTATTAGTATTAATAATATGTAAAAATATAATAATTCTGTTAAAATTGTATTAACTTGATTATATATCAACTTAATTAGATTGGATTTCTTTATAGCATGTAGTAATTACCTAACAGGAAACCTATTTATACATTAATTTTTTTATTTAATTAGAAAGTATCATTTTCTTATTTAAAGAATATTTATTTAATTAAATATATAAAATCTAAAATTTTATGGACAACCAATTTAAAAGGTTAATTGTATCCTTATACGAATTTAGTTATAGATAAAAGATATAGGAAAAGCCGAAATAGTAAAATTCAATACTCCACTATTAAGTTAATATTTAAATTAAAAATTGGGCCTCTAATAACCTTGAAAGTTATGAATTTTATGGACTGATTCTCGAGGATGGACTCTGGTTTTCAGGTTTTCCTACTGGGTGGACTGATTCTGATTAAAAATTGGGCCAGCTCAAACCCAGTATTCTTATATGGGCCAGGTGCACATGAGCTTTTGCTTTTGAGGCCATATAGTTTTTGCTATTAAAAACAATAAAAAATTATAAATTTGATTTTTAAACTAACACATATCATTCCTTTTATGCTTCAGGTTGTATTATATAGATTTTTAAAAGTATAAAAATATGTGTAGTGGCAAATGCTCACAATAAGTCTGTGTCCTATGGTAATCGTTGTTTTCGCTATCAGTCTCTTATACTCAACAACTCGAGATCTATCAATTTTTAGCATTCGACAAAAAAAGAGATCTTAAAAAGTATCGACCGTAACATCTAAATTTTCATCTTTCGGTCTATTTCAAATACCTTTTTTAGTTTGGGTCCATTTTCACAATTCATTATCTTATATATTGCATCTAAGATTTTTATATTTGGGATGTCAGGCTCTTCCACGTATACTTACTCTTGTCTAAATGGTACATACCTATCATCAAGGCATCTACACGTATACATATATAGATCAATTATGATAAAGTCTACTTTCATAAATATGTAGATATTGATTTCCTTTCATAGTGGATTTCAAATTAAGTCTAGATTTTAATTAAAGTAAAGCCTTAGCATACTACTAGTTGAATTCATTAGAGGTCAACTTAAGAAACCAATTATAAATATATAACACATGCAACTCACAACCCAATTCACCCATTATCAGTTTCTATATATTGAAAAGGATATGTATCTAAGTATGGGCAATCTCCACCAACTATAGTATTATTAATTATTATTGTAATGGACTTGCATCTAACCTTAGGGCTTGTGAATGGACTAGGCACTCACTTAATGGGGTTGGCGAGGCACCAAAACATTTTAGGAGTGTGACTCAGTTTGGTCAATCTTCCATGCCATTACAGCTAGTGGATTGATCTACTGCCTTGAGGCTCACAAAAGCATCAATCCAATCCATATTCAATTGGAAAACATCAACAATGAAATGTACAATATGTACTATAAATTGGTCAAATTGAAAAAGAAAATGACATTTAGTGGTCACATCCATGTGACATGTTCAAAGAGAGACTTTTTGGGAGGATGGGCATGCTATGCATTTACTTATATATAAAAGAGACATTTTTTCAAAATCTTTTTTAATTAGATATTTACTCTTATCCTCTAGTTAAATTTTGAGAAAATATTTAACTTTAAATTTTTATTAAATTAATATTTATTCTCCAAAAATTATCATTATTTCCATAAAAACTAACACTTATCCTCCAAAAATTTGGAGGATAAGTGTTAGTTCTTGGGGCATAAGTGTTAGTTTAATAAAAGTCTGAAGTTAAGTATTTTCTCAAAATTTAACTAGGAAGTCAATGAATTTTTATCTCTTTAATTATTGGTCTTTAGAGAACGATGACTCGACAACTTTTTTTTTATTAGTCTCTAGAATGTCACAATTAAAAAAAAATTACCAATCTATTAGTTTATAACCATGATATTTAAATCTTTTGAAATGTGATTATTTTTTAAATTGTACTTATAGTTTTCCTTGGAACATATTCTCATATTTTTAATTTTTGAAGACTTATAACGATATAAATGATTTTCCAAAAGTTAAATAAATATATGAAAAACTAGGGAAACAAGTTTTTTTTTTTTTCATTTTCTGATTTATTATTAGTTTTTAGAATTTGTATCCAAAAAATTGTTTTTGTAAATATTTAAACCAAATGCATTTTTCTAAATTTTTTCGCTTATTTTCAAAATAAAATAATTGAATTTAGATTTTATATCAGGCAATTTAAATTTTTATTTTTTTTCAAATTTATTTTATAAAAAAATTTGTAAGGCAACAGCCGCCCCCAAAAATTAAGAAAGTGTATAGACGTCCCAACATGGTCCCAACAAATTCGTAAATGTTTGAAAATGGAAATCTTTGAAAAAGTCCTTGTCAAGGAGTAGAAATATTATTTTATCTGACTTTGGAAATATTAAGTGACTCTTTCACAAAACATAGAGTCAATTATGGGCAATACCCACTTGGAAAATAAATAATAAATTTTATGTTAGAAAATAAAGAAAAAACAAAAATAAACAAATTTTGAGGGATTTTTTTTAGAATTAAAAATATTTTCAAAAGTTAATTTAGATATATACCTTAACCAAGTTGAATATCAAATACTAAATTTACTATTAATTCTTTAAATAAATATTTAATACTCGACATCAACATATTGTTCAACAAACATCTAGCAATATTATCCACCAGTCTACCCCTTACTAGATGTCAAGTTGTTTGCATACCAAACAAACTTGAGAATTGAACATTAAATTATTCAATAAAAAAATAAGATACGATTTATATATTTCTATAAAGTCTCAACAAACAAGGAATCAAGATGATCGACAGGTGACTATAGTATCTTGCCAATTGAGCACCCAGCAACGAGACCCAAAGATACCACCAGCAGAGAGAATAAAACAATCTTCCTCCATCTCAACATATGGTTAGGATTTTTTTT
>JANLJB010004246.1:0-20730 GCA_026212285.1 Bursera cuneata
TAATGGTAAAATAGTAAATTTATTGAAATATAGAGGTTAATAGATGTTAACTAACAGAATTTTTAACTTGAGGACTTGAGAAAATATTTTTTCAAAACCTAAGGATGAAAGAAGATAAAAATGGCAAACGTCCCATATGAGTGAAAAAAGAGGAAAATGTAGGGGTGGTCAATGATAATTACTCATTATTAAAATACTTCAAAAATTATGTTAAATTCATTATTTCATTATATCCAATAATTTTTATTATAAAAAATATAAAATTCCAGACAATTTTTAAAATCCTAACATATATCCCGGTTAAGACTACCCTAAATACTTCTAAATGTTCATAATTCTTTTTTCTCGATAGGGGCATTAGGGCATGTAATTTACAACCCAATCATTCAAAGTTTTTAAGAAGTTATTGAAGAATGCATTTCTCGGGTATCTACATATTATACAAAAATATAGGAAAAAGAAAATTATTTAATTATATAATAAAACATGTCTTTACACATTTCTTCATTAATTGTGGCTAAATAAAAATGAACAACGCCCATATTCCCATAACAAATTTGAGGCCGCCAATTACATGCTTCCTAGTCTAGTCATGCGCAGAAATAAACATGTTAAATTAATGTTGGACCATTAATTTGGGGACTTCAGAAAACGAGATTTTCTATTTTCCACTGATTTTAATCGTCAATTAAATGTTGTTTCTCACGAGGGATTATTGAAAATATCTTTATATTATCTTCATCATTATGCCATTTCCAACGTAACATAAATCCAAGATTTTCTATTTAAACAGAGAGAGATTTATGTTATCTTTACCTTCTTTTTTCGTTATTCTAAATTGAAAGTGAGGTTTTTGTAATTTAAAAAAGCTTATAGAAGTGAGCGTCCATGCATTACGCTAGGCTTAGTTTAATGCTTAAAATTTGGCGTTTGCTGGCTAGGGTTAGAGCATAAGCTCACTTATGCAGGTTAATGTGAAAAAGTTAAAAACATAATTCCAAACATAAGTAGACAATAGCTCTTGAATGTGACATAAAGCCTAAAGCAACCGGCGCCCCAATTTTTTTTTTTTTAACCCACTTTCAATTCCCATTTTCCCACTCCTTTTCCTCTCAAACTCAAAAAGTATGTAATACTATTATTACTAACCTTTAGTTTAATTTTCTATCATGTTATTTTACATTAACCCTCTCGTCGATTGAATTTTTACCTAATCTTGTATTTAAAATACGTATATTTTGACTATATATTTTTCTTTTATACATACATAATCAAATTTTGTCACGTTTTACATATGTTTCGATCCGTAAAGCATATTTAGATTTATTTTATACATACATAGTCAAATTTTGTCACGTTTAATATATGTTTCGATCTGTAAAACACATTTAGATTCGATTGTAACGTCATAATAATAAACATTTAGTGAACGGGTAAGACTCTAGTTTGATTAAATGTCTCCTCTATAGTTTAATATGTGTGTGTATGAGTGTGAAGTCATGAAATGGTCAAATTGAAGGCTGCTACCTTCTCGCATAGAGGACTTTAACGTTGAGAAAGAGGAGTCATGGGTCCATCACGTTCTTCGGGAAAAACAGCAGTGGGAAAGTTTGGTTACCAGCTCCCTTTTTATGACCAATGACACTCCGCCATTGACCCTTTGGTCCATAGTATTCGAACAAGAGACAAAGAAAATAAAGTTTTCGGTATTATCTTAGTGTAGAATTTGCGAATTTTGTTAACAAGAATGGGGGCATGCACATGCAAACATTCTACAAGTCAAAAAATGAGATGTTTAAAAATTTTGTAGATAGAAAGATTGGTGTAATTTCTTTCAATATAAGTTTTTCATGTTTTGGTTTTGTCAAAAGAAACATGCTCATCAACATCATAATAATAATAATAATAACTAAATATGCTTAATTCCTAGCTATGGTTAGTGGTAGTACAGTTGCTTTTGTTTATTCTAAAATTTTAATCACCTTTTTGGAAGAATTTAGCTTCGTTATGTTTTATAGTCGTTGGCTTCTTGCAATTAGTTTCAACTGTGAACGAATATTATCATCAAAAAACGTGAGTTGGAGCTAGGTTTTGTTTTATATTGAGAGGATATCTTGATTCCTATGATTAATAATTGAGCATTTCAACGTTCAATTTTGAGGAGCTAATATATTATATTTTTTTAATATATTTTAGAAGTATTCCTGTATACGAACTGTGATTGATATTAGTAAAAATGTTAAAACTTTTTACTAATAATTATTTAATTATACTATCAATTTGTGTTAGTAGAGACACTCTCAAATTTTTTTATGGTATTCATTATCGCACCTGTGACAATTTCCCAACATCTCTCCCTCACAAAATGACACTCCCACGATTCTCCTACGACTCTAAACCATGACCTTTTTGACTCTGATATCACTTGTCGGAACGTGAGAGTTATCATTTTTATCAAAACCAATTGGTGTTAATAGAGACACATTCTAATCTTTTAGGATATTCGACATCGCACTCGCAGGCTTATTTTAAGAACAGTTGTAGGGAGTGGCATTATTAAAATTCTCAAATAATATATAAAAAAAGTTTATACTTCTTAATTATTGTTAAAAAAATAGTTTTTATGTTTTTCAACTTTGTAAATTATTATTTTATGCGTCATGTTACATGTATACATGATTACCTTAAAAACTTGTTAGATTGACGCACAAAAAAAAATTATATTCAATAATTTTCAATGAACAATCGATATCGTTATAAATACGATATGTTAATTAATTATATTATGAAAAGTAAAAAAAAAAAAAAAAAAAATAGAAGAGTAATTATGATATTTGTAGAAAAATCACCGTGGAATTGAAATGGTAGCAGCCGAGTTTATTTAGAGATGGACTTAGAAAATTACTCCACTAACAAACAGAGAATATTAAAAGAAAGACCAAACACGGATACTTGATTATTCAATTCAATGGAGTGGAGGGCTATTTTTTAAACAAATAAAACAAGAATTCTCTCGAATTTCCAAGTAAAAGTTAAAAAAATCATACCTAATATATATGAGCTTTGAGCTAATTTGATCTGATAAGACTAGCTTTTGATATTATTTTCTTATTAATAAAACAAAATTTATTGTTATTTTTCTAGAACTAGGAGCAATATTTTCAAGATTCTTGGGCACAAACTCTTCAACACAACGGTTAAGCTTTGCTTAGATTATTGTTCACAGGTCAATTAATAGAATAATATTTAAATAGCACTTTAAATGAACTCGCTTTTAGATATTGCAAATGGATTTTATAATTATTTTTATATTTTCTATTATTTATCAAAGATTTTTTAGGTAGTATCGGAGAAAAATCGAGTTTTTAAAAGATCATTATTTTTCTCTCTTTTTTTTTTTGAAATTAAATAAATGGTTTTGACATCTCTATAAACAAATTTCGTCAAACTATAACTGATTTGAACTATTCTATTAAAAAAAAAACAAATAAAAAATAGAAGAACATTACGAATGATGATCTAGTGCAAGATTATAAACGAAATTGTATCTTTTCACATGAGAAGTTTCTCCCTGCCAAGTTGGCAAAAGAAATTTCTTTTCATGGATGTTTCTAGCTTCTACCTAGTTTTGTTTTGTTTTAAAAAACACAAAAACAAAAATAAAAATCATCTGGCAATTACCCCTTGTCACCATGGAGCTGCGGTCAAAATGAACAGAGAATATATGATTATAAAGAAGAAAACATCAAGATAAATGAGGCAGCCCACGTGCCCGATATTGAACTCCTTTTTTGTATTTATTTTAGATTTCGATGATAGTGAGACAAAAATCAGCTTGAGCGTAAACACAATTAAACAAAACCAAGTTTATGGAGTCATTTATCTAGCTTACAAAGTTTTCAGATTACAGTTCAAAAACAACATATTGACAATAGGACATATAAATTTTACAACTCCTCATGCTCTCAAGTTATTAATCGTGTTTGAAAGAAAACAAAATCTACATATTTCCTTCAACATTCTTAAAAATTAGTACCAAAACAGATACTACATTTCGACTTTAAGTTGCATGTACCGCGTCTAGAGGATATAATAAAAAATACTTTAACCAAACGATTGAAATAGATAAAGACACTATTTTGTAAATGAGATTTGTTGAATTTTCAACAGAATAGGGGTCGCATAATTATAGAAAAAAGAGGTGAACAGAGAATGGTAGTTTGTTTTCTACCCCGCTTTTATCGCTGATACTTGTAATTTGATAGTAGTGCTTGGTTAGGATTGTGCGGAGTTCAGAATACTTGAGGTTAGCTAGCCCTTTAGGATAGAGGTATTGGCCTTGTTAGGCTTTTGGCCTTTTGTGCTTTTGTCTAACCTCTGATGAGAAAAGCAAATTGAGAAGCAACTACAACAACAACCAAACCAAAGCAAAAGAAAAAAGAGAGCACAACAGTGCCAACAGTCAGCTGCTTGTACTTGTTATTATAAGACCTACAAGAACCACTCATAAACCTCCCCATAGCGCACGCCTCCCTCTCTCTCTCTCTCTCTCTTCTAACACACATACAATATCCTCAACTCTCAAAATTTCCTCTCGGATAATTCTAACCAAGTTCTGAAAAATGGACAATCAATGCAACCCTCATCACAGTTTTGCTTACTACTGCCAAGGAAAGGTAGCAAAATGATCTTGCAATTTGAAACTACTTAACTAACTTTTATATGCAATTTTGGTTCTAAGTTTTTATTTGGGTATTGTGTGTTCTGGTCATGCAGAGTATGGAAGATCTAAGGCATTCACTTTTGTACAAAACTCTAGAGCTAGAGCAGACAAGGATGGTTGCTCAGGAGGAGCTGAGAAGGCGAGATGATCAATTGCTCCAGCTCAAGGATCTGCTAAGCAAAGTCATCAGAGAAAGAGATGATGCTAAAGAGAAGTACCAAAGACTTCTCTATGAGAAACTTTTGCTCCAACAACAGCAGCAACAACAGCAACAGCTACAGCTACAACAGCTACAACAACAGGCATCAGCAGCTCCTCTCTCTGGTATTTCCAGCATTGAAGATGATCCCAGAAGAGGAATTGACTCCAATAATGGCTTCTCATCATCAGATTGTGAAGAAAGCATTGTTTCATCTCCAGTCATTGACCCAATTCCCCCACCTCAATTGCAACCACATCCAACACAAGCACAAGTACAAACACAACAATCTATCCCAGAACCAACGATTGAGCTTGTGCCTGAGAAGCCATTACCTGAAAAGGGAAAGCTTTTACAGGCAGTAATGAAAGCTGGTCCACTTTTACAGACTCTTCTCTTAGCTGGACCACTCCCCCAATGGAGACACCCACCACCACCACTAGAGTCCTTTGAGATCCCACCAGTGACCATCCCTTCACCCCCACCCCCACCACCACCACCACAGCTCCTCCACCAGGACTCCTTGATGAACATCAATGGTAGCAACATTCTAAACAACTGTGGTAAAGTCAACAGAAAAAGGGTTCTTTGTAATGGCTCTGACTCTCCTACAGAGACTAAGTACCAAAGAGTTATGCTCCATTGACTTACTACGTAGCTTGATTTTATATTTACCAAATTTTAATTTATGATGATAGGATAGTGAAGGTTGAATTATAAGGTGGGGTTATGCGACTGATTGATCTAGCTTTTGTACAGAAGTTTCAAGTTTGTCCTAAAAAAAAATTATCCCATGTTAACTCCGTGGAGAGAAGTTGTTTTTGGCTTACCGCTAGTGTTTGAGTCAGAATTTTGTTTCTCTTTTCCACATTTTAGGTTCCAAGTTGCCGTGGCAAGGCAAGGAATGTAAAATGTAACTTAAAAACACTGGATTACTAGTAGCAAGTGAGTTGTGGTGTTGTGTGTGGGAGTGGGAGTGGGAGTGGTGTCTGCTTGGAAGAGTGAGTAAGAGAGATCACATCAAAGAGTTCTTTGGAGATGGGTAGAATAGATCATAGATGGGTGTGGAGTTGTTGGGTAAGGCCAACCACCACAAGGTCTCAGAACCCTGCTTGTCGGGTTGAGTGGATCCCACAAATCAGAATCAGGATCGACTACTGGTGTGATTGTATGATTATATTAGTCTTTTTTGAGAGGAAGTAATGATTAATTTATGTAATCTTATGTTTCCCGAAATCATTTTCCCTCCTCTCTAATTTAATATTACTACTAATTAACTAAAGCTTCTTTTCCTATCTTCCCCACTTCAATTGATTATGCTTTTTTTTGGCGTTTAAGTATGCAAATAATGTCATTCTATCGCACTGCACCAGAACTGGGCCAGACACTGGTGGTAATGTTAAGCACTTAACATTTGCAAATTAGAGAGTAATGTTCCTTTGGAGATGTTAAAACTTGTARGAACGGTAAAAAGTTTGATACAGAGTACACAAAATTTTTACCTATGCTTAGATCTTTCACCATTTAGTTCACCGAGAAATTTGAATGGCCTCCTTGTTGGACTAGAATCAAATCATCCTCCAATCCAGTGCAGGGATGTATCCTGTATCTGTTTCAAGCTTTGTTGTTATCGTTCACAGTCACAAAGATGTTGACATCCATGAATATACATTGGAGCCACGTATTCCATATAAGTGAGTGGATTGTTCGTTAAGTTTGCGTCAAAAGACTATAAAATATTCCATTGATTTGACAGATTTACCAAGGTCAGGTTTAATTTTAAGCCTGTGCCGCATGGAGGGAAACCTGTATGCAAAAAGTGTTTTTGTTTCATTTTTCTTTTAGAATAAGTTTCTGATGAGTTCATACGAAGTTTTTTATATATATATTTACTCAAATTTACCATCTTCCTTTATTGAGATTAGTCAAATTTCCCTTTCATTATAATATGTTACATCACAAATGGCCCAAAAACATATCTTCCTTTAACTTTTACAATTAAAAGACATCAATATTTGTGTCCCAAATTTTATTGCCCAAGTTGCCAGGCAGACACTTCACAGGTTATGTTAGAAGCTGAAAAACGAGGTTGACAGATTGAGTTAGAAGTCCAGACTCCAGACTAAGCTTTCAGAGTAAAAGAGAGACTAGGAGAACCCAGTAAATATAGAGAAAAAGACAGCATTCATCGTGCAAGGAAACTTGAAGCCATTCCTGTAATTTATATCACAAAAAAATGACTCATCCCTGCAACTTCGATTGATTTCAAAGAACAAATAATAATATTAAAGAAACGAAGCTAAGTCTAAACTTACGATAAAGGCAAGAGAAAGGAGACTTTAAACCCCTAGACCAGGATGCAATGTTAGGTTGAAAACCGATAACCCATTTGGTTGGTCTACCCTGGTCCACACGGCACAGAGGCTTAGAAATTAAATTTGTTAATTTTTGACCCAAAAGACATAAGGAGATTAGACCTGACCTACTGCTACTCATTAGAATATGGTCACATTTACCTCTCGCTCTCTTTATTATTTCCTGCTTTATCGAATACTTAACCTTGACCAATTATCCATCCTCAACCTTCAACCCGCTAAAAGAAGAACCTTTCTAGCCTTGGCAAGTAAAAGTTTCTATCACTTTAAATGGAATCTGAAGAAACTACTATGATCGATGCCAAAGCAGAAGCCATAATCAAATGCACATAACAGCATTAACTAGCAATCTAGACTTCAAACCCATTTTTGGCAGAATGATCAATGTACCAAGGGATGGATTAGCAATGTAAACTTTAAAGCATATTCTTCTATTGAAGGGATAAGGCTGCATTAATACTTGAAAAAGAAATTGAACCAAGAACAGATATCTTTGACCAACGGAACAAAGAACCATTATTATTTCGACACCAGAAAGGGAAAAGGATGTGGAAAATTCCCTTTTTGATGTCCAAGACTAAAACAATGTATAACAAACATAAAAACATAAGGAATACTACTCTTTTAAGAGAAAAGTCTACCCTTCATTTGTTGCACCAGTTCAACAAGCCTAGTTGGTACAGCAAATTAACTAGAAACTGATGTGTGGGAAAAAGCACTAGAGGGAGAGAGGTGGGAAACGATGGGGAAGAAATTGAAAGATAAAATAAGATAAATGATGTAAGTGACATGTGTTAGTCTCTGATTGGTTTCCTGCACCAAATAGGCTTGCTGAACTGGTACAATAGATGCAATATAGACTTTCTCCCATTTTAAACATAAAGCTCAAAATACTAGAGAACTTTGCTCAACAAGTATGTTGTGTATGACATTACCAACTGATACGCCTTCCAGCTCAAAACAATGCATTCTAATCTTTTCTAGTGACAGAAAATGCATATCTTACATGTCTTATGCACAATTTTTGCTTAACATAATAGCTTTCACGTCCGTAAACACTGGAATATAGAAGAAGCCATACAGAAGAATCACATGTCAGATGTAAGCTTATGGGCAATGATATGTACAAATGGCTTCAAGAAAAGCATAAGAGTATAGGTGGAAAATCTTTTAGAAAATGCCACACATACCCAAGATTCAGTTTTGGAATGGTGTCATACACCTCCATTGCATATCCTGAACATTGATGTCTCCTAGAGGTGATTAAGTACTCATACTTGGGATTTTAGGCTAGAAGATGTTCTCACTGAGATGGCCACTCAAAAAAATTTGTATCAATGCAAACTTTGCAAGAAAATCTCTCCTAAAAACATGTGAGAATCAGCTCCTCAATCATCTTCATTGTCATCTTGATTATTTGACTGATTGTGCTTTTGAGCAGTATACATCTCTGCAACCTGGAAATAAGTGGCAATCACAAAAGTGAAAAGAAAAAAATAAACAGGGTATATATTACAGATTTTGAATTAAGTACAATATAAATAAACATCTCAAATATTCCATCATTTTTTTCCTACATATCTTCTTTTAGATCATGTGAATAAATTATCAACCAACAAGCATTGATCTTCACCTGTTCAGATGATGAGGCTTGCTCTGGAATCTTATCTTCCCTAACACGAATCAGACGAGGAAACCGAAGCGAAATGCCCTTCTCATAGAAGAAATTAAGTAAGATATGGAAGTGTACAGACAAAATCCAATGTAATTATTTACAATGTGTGTGTGCACATACAGATTTGCGCTGGAGCCAACTCCAACCAAACCCTCACAATCTAACACAGGTCACCCCCACATGTCAGTGCATATAGCAACCACCCATAACATGACAATGTAAACCTACCTCAGTTTCCATCTAATGCAAACAATATGAATACCACAGTAATATATCTCAAGCAATTGCAGGTTGACTTAAATTGAAGTCACAACTGTTCTAACTTGCAGTGGCCTAGAACCATGAGAGACAAGGTTTTGGTTGTGACTAATGGTTAAGTTTGTAAAAGGTAAAACGAAATATCATGCCATGCTCCATGACTATTGTGGTATGAGATTTAGAGCCCATTTATTTTGGAAAGAAAACCAAAAGTTGGAATATAAAATAAATCAAAAATTAAAAGGAGGGGAAAGGAAAATCTATATGCATTCGAGTGTGCAACAAAAATTCAACCTTATCAGAATCCACAATACCAATTGCTGCACGGTGAACAGGGCTAATAGTCAAGTCTGCAGCTTTCACCTCCCAAACCTGTAGTCAATTTTTCCTTACATCAAGAGAACTGTAAGAAATCAAAAGCATGCATGAATGAAACTGAAAGCTCAATTTCCATCAAAGTTCACCAAAATCATTTAGGTGTAATAGTGAAATTCTTTACATATTTTTCGTTGTTTTCAGTACAAAAAGGAGCAAACTAAATCAACAATGAAATTATTTCCTATTATCATTTAACCTCGATACTTTTAACATGCAAGTGGAGGCTGGAGGGCTAATGATGTAAGCCAAGGAGAAGAAAAGGGAGAGAACATAAGAGACATAGAAATTTAGAAAATTGTAATAGTAAGGGAGAATAATAGAATTTGGAGAGAAGAGAACACAAAATAGCAAGAAATTCCATGCGGCTCTACATCTACCAAAACTATTTAAATTAGTTGATATGTTAATAAGTAACTTTTTTTCCATCTTGATCATGAAACTTATAAATGGTATTGGAAAATCAACAATAAAAATTTTAAGAGACAGAAAGCAAGAGTGACCAGGTGCACCTAAATGACAACATCAAGCATCTAATGAGAACAGTATCTGACAGACTAAGTACAGTTCATTGGTCAATTCCAGATCATCAGGCAAAAGTCGAACACTTAGTATGTAAAGTCTCCTTCCCATCTATCAACGTTTCCTATTATTTTGTGTGTGGGTGTGTGCATGTGCATATTTTGGCATGTCTGTGAGGTTTTTCGAATGAAATTTGATGGCAAAATCTTCATGGATTATTCTATTACGAGTTTGAGATCTGAACCTCACCAATAAGTCTATTGAAAGAGAGGTGCTATATGGATTCTTCTATTTAGACATATTAAGCACTGCTCAACCTATATGATGTCATTCACACCAGTTGGGGCATTGCCAACTCACCAATAAGTGGGGTTTGTTTTTGACAAGACAAAATCAAATAGAGACTCAGTTCCATAGAAAACCAAAAATAATAATACAGAAATTCCAAGTTCAGCATTAAATAGGTGAAAAGCATTTTCAAAGGTGTTTAACTATAGATAAGACGATATATTTACCTCAACAGGCTCAAACCACACATCTGGGTTAATGGTATCAGCATACCGGTAGTATGTCTAGAATTGACACAGACTAGAATTAGCAAGTCTATCATAAAAGAAACCAAATAAAAAGACAATTTCTTCAGTTTTTTAATCGAAGGAAAGAGCAAGGAGCACAAACCTTTGGTTTTGGAATTACTCTAGAACGGAGACTAGAAGAACGTTCCTCAAGCATTGCTTCAGAAAATCCAGTGCCTATCCAGCAATCCAAGAGGGAGAGAGAGAATTAGAGATTGGGAAAACAAAGGAAAATTTCATAACAGACATTAAATGGCAAAGTGGCCAACGACTATTTAACAACATTACCAACAAAATTTCTTCTCACCTATTTTACAAATGCTTTGGAACTCTTCATTATTGTTGTCATAACATGCTAATAGAAAGGCACCATAAACACCTAAAGAGAAACATCGGAGCATCATCAACATAAATTGACCTTGAAGCGAAAACTAGGATATTAATAACTGAAACAATCAATCAAGAGTGAAACTCGGGCTGCATATGATAAATATATATATGGATTCAGTTCATTCGAATAAAAAAATTACCTGTACGTTTACCACGGCCATGAAATGCAGCAATTGGCACTAAATCTAGTGAGTCTCCGATACTGCATGGCACAGACATGGAAATGAAGAAAATCCATAAAATCAAAGTATCTATTTAACTAATATTCCTTGTAAGTTACCTCTCAATATAATCTTTCTTTAATTTTAGCCAGTTATTAGACCGCTTTGAAGGCTCATATGTGGCGTCTTGATTCAATGTCTTGATAATCAACCCCTCAGAACTATAAATGAAGATGAATTATTAACATAAAAGGAAAAAATTTGATAAATGAACAAATAAAAGATGTGATCCCAATCATATAGAAAGTCAAAGCACCTTACAATATTATCTTAATGCACATCACATACACATTACAACATCCAAATGTCATAAAAATTGGAAACAGGTAGGGTTCAACATTGCCTAGAATCAGATTATTAAGTTCCACAGCCTTCCACATCCAAAATAAGATCTCTGGACAGTTACATGAGATATTTGAAGGAGGATGTCTATATCCCAGCAGTCAAACTTCTTCGTCACTCAATTTACGTGCCTCTGAGGCTGTAATGCCTCCACAGAGGCGGCCACCCGAGGAACTGAAAAATTGAAATAGGATATGGAATTTGACTGGTGATGGATGGTTGTTCTGTCCTATTTGAATACCAACCTAAACCAATTTGCACTAAACTCTACGTAATAAGTTTCTGGATTTCATAAAATAAAAAATCACATAAGTGATGTTTTAGTCAAAGAATGATTTAGAAAGGGGAAGATAACGTTGTTTCATTGCAAAACCCTACCATACTCAGAAGTAACCCTATTATACATTTACATTTATCTATTGAACATCTCAGGAACAAATCAAACCGCCATTTAATTTATATTCAACTTAGTTAAACAAAAATTACAACACCAAGCAATAATTATATGCTCTGGAGTCCTTTCCTAATTTAGAGGAATGAATTTCAACACAATCACTATGTAAGGTAATGGAAATGCCACATGAAACTATTTAAAAGCCGCAGATATGTCTGCTTTTCCATTTAATAACAATAAAACCATGAACTAAATACCTTGAATCAACAGCAGTATCAAGAAACTTTTGTATTTCATCAAGATCATTTGACGTTAGAGCTGTTGCAAACTGAAAAAAACCAGGTTCTTCCTGAAACGAGTCATAAAGTTTCTGCAAAGAGCAAAAGGCACAGGCTCATAAACACGAACATATGAACAATAGGGTTGATTGCAAAAACAACCAAAATGATAGGGGTCTTAAAAAAGTTTTCAAAAAATTTAAGTTCCATGACAATTTCTCAATAGTTCCATAGGTCTTTTTGGCTGTCAAGCTCTATAGCTCGACAACTCTACAGTCCAAAAAAAATATTGAGTATAGAACTCAACTTGTGACTATCGAGTTGTCGATCTATTAAGAAATAGCTATGACATCTAAATTTCTTGAAAATATGATTATTTTTCAAAACCCGTTTATAGTTTAGTTATTTTTTAGAGATCCCTTAATTATATCTAACTGAACACATATATAGAGCTTAACAGAGATAAAAGGGGTGGCGGAGATATTATTAGGCACAACCTGAATGATGATATTTATATAAACAATCACTATAATGAACCAAGCAAGAAAAAGTAGCCATCATCCCTATAATGACACTAGAAATTACAAATTGCCATCACTAAATAATAATAATAATTCATGTAAAGGTCCTAAGACAAATGAGTTGCAACAAAAAATTATACCTCTCTACGAACTTTTAGTTGTTCCTGGAGAAGTGGTTGGCCATTGAGATACAACATGTCAAAAGCATATATGCAGACATCAACCTTGATGTCACTCACAGAAACATTCTTACGAGCTCGAGTACTAAGGATCTACAGCAGAAATCCACTATTAAAGATATCATCCATCTCAAATAAACATGTTTTACAGAAAATTAGAAAATAATATAAGCCAATGACGTGTGAGATATCTTATTAGTATTTTAATGAAAAAGCAAGTGCATGTAGCTGAGCTTGTATGATGAGTACAAGACAATAACAAGATTAGATTAGAAAAGAGGAATATATCCTCAAATTTAAGTATAACACATTCAGAATTTTAAGCATAGACCATATGTTTTCCTATTGCACGGACACAGGTAAGAAATTAACTAGAACTAACATGAACCAAGTCCAAACGTAATGCCTGTTTTTATGAAGATGGAGATTTTTCTTTTATTGACCTGCATCTTCCTACATTTCTTACAAGCGATATTTGGACGATCAAAATGGACGTTAATAGACGGCCTTTATGTCAATATAAGTTTAACTGTATCATTAAAATAGGTTGAAATGCCAAGTGGCTTTAGATTCAATGGTTCTCCGCTATAGCCAAACAAAAGGAAAAGATCATTTAAACCAACACTGACAAGATAGCTTTATCGAAGAACATGTGTACTTCATAAACCCCAAGTTGGATGAGGTAGATGCGTTAAAAAGCAAGTTTTAACTTATATGTTGAGGGTATGACTCATATGTCATAACCCCCGCGGTATGGTACAATATCGTAAGGGTAGTTTGAGAAATAGGATATATTATATATACTTATTAATGTAATCCTAATTATCATATAGTGAATACTTTGCCGTCACAGTGGACGTAGGCTCATAGCCGAATCACTTTAATTCGTGTGTTCTTCTCTCTTTTCCTTTTTTATTTCCGTTTATTGCACAACATTATATGCTATGGGAAGGATCAATTTTGAGGAATTGGCAACAGGATAGTTCAGGTAAGGATTGAAAGAATAGCATGATTGAAATTTCAAATGAATGTTTATTAGCAATTATAATTCATCATTAAAGTTACACTTATGTGTTACGATGTAAAACTTGATTTAAAATTATTTACCTGAAAGGGCAAAATTTTCTGTTTTTCCCGCTCATAAGCAACAAGTTCGCAGTCCAGAACAAATGAACTTACAGAAGATTTCTTTAATCTGCACACAGGCAGTAAATTTAAGCAACAACTAACTAGACATGGTTATTATAAAATCAGTAGTAACCTAACATCCATATTTAAAGAAGGAATCTCTAGAAAAGTTCTGAATGTTCACAAGTCAACAGTTCATAAGTAGCTTGTCACTTTAAGATGATAGTAAGATCCAAAACATAAACCAAGAGCACCAAACCAGAAGTTACACCATCTAGACAAAACTACATTTAAAATTCTGAAGCTATATAAAAGAAATTCAGCATGAAACAAATCAAGTATATCAGCATTCATATAAAGTTTGATGAGACGATATGACAGAAAGTCATATAACCCTGCCAGCCTAAATCAAGTACACCAATGAAGATAAGGAAGAAGAGAAGCAAAAATCTGTGGGATATGTTTAAAGTTTAGACATTCAATTACCTTCTCCTCCATGGAGATGCTTAATCTACATTGGTATTCTGAATAGCTAAAATTCCTTAATATGCTGTTTCGTAAGAGGAATGGAAAATTGGAGGATAAGGATTGGTATAAGGGAGAGAAGAACAACAAAAAGGGGAGTAATCTCTGTATTAAATCTTGTGTTTGGCAGAGAGGGGAGAAGAAGGAAAAAGATAAGTGAGTTAAATTATATTAGTCACTTTTCCTTCCTCCAATCCATCCACTTCTGAAGCGACTGATTTTGGTGGATTGGAAGGGAAGGCCATCCCCTCCAATTTTCCTCCCTCTGCTTCCCACCAACAAAGGGTTAAGGTCTTTCTCTTCCCTCCTTTTCCTTACCGCTAAGGAACTATTTTACTTCTTACTCCTACCAAACATGCTAAAAAAGTCGCAAAGAGATGACCAATGAATCATACAAGAACTGCCATTCGTGATAAGAACAGGACTATTCTACCTTGAAACTGCAAGAACAACATCTGGAAACTTTCCAGTATTACGTTCAGCATTTCTACTGTATATCTCAACAGTACCATTCTCCATGAAGTGTATCTGCACAATAAATAAATTCAATAACATAATACCATCAGAAATAGCAAACAAAGGAAACCAAAAGTTGCATAACTATCATACCTGGGCACGTTCTCCATCATACTTGTACTCAGATGTGAATTCCATATCCTGGAACTTGTTTATGATCTCAGACACTCCTTTGGTTGGTTTTGCTAACATAGGCCCAATTGGAACACCCAGAGTAAAGGTGCATGTACTTGGAAGATTCCATATACCATCATGAAGAAGAGCAGGGACTATTTTATCATACACAGGAAGTACAGAATACACTTGTTTAACAATCTTCGCAGCCTGTACAGATGAAACAACAGAATGCCAAATGGATGAGAACAATCATTAAAATGATAAACAAGCAATTTCCAAGAGAAAATACTTTCTTTATTGGAATACTCTCTTTGTTGGAAATCACTTCCTATTAACACTTTAGAAGTTCGTATAATGAGACAATAATGTGAAAAAAGTGAGTGACGTCCATTAGCACATACAGAAGTCTGTGATATATATTATTAGTACCATAATATGTGTTTCTCTTCAAAGACGTAAAAATTCATACCCATAAATTCTGAGCTCTATAAAATACATGTAGATATTCTGTCAAAATAGTGAGATAATTTAAAGGAATAGAATTATGAACTACCAAAAGAATGAAAAAGAAGACATTATAACAATATAAAAATGGATAAAACCTCATCAAAGAAACAGTTTAAAACCTCTTATCATGCTAGCATGGTGATACTTATTAAAGAAAATCCAACCTTCAGTGATATAATGAGCAAGAAAAGAAAGCATAAATAGAATAGAATGGCATTCTACTTGTTCAATAACTATTTGGCTAGAATTGCAGCATTTTCCTAATCAACAGTTCACCAACTCACCTCCTCTAAAGGAGATTGAATGTTTGAAGGCGGTTTAGAATGCCGTTCATTATAAACAGCAGCTTGTCCCAACGCAGCTAAGAGAGTCTGCTCTGCTAATCCTATTCGCAACTTTGACTGCAAGATGAATTCAGAAAAAGCTTAAATAGTGAAAGGGCCAACGAGCTGACTTCTTTTACATGTCCAAATTACAACCTGAAGCAAACGAATCAAATATTGAGGTTCACAATCAGTGGCTGCAACAAGAAGGCCCTTGATTCTGTTCTTTTTCCTCTCTTGACTATCCTTTCCAGCATCCTTATAAAGATATTAACAGATAATAATGACATGTTAATAACAAACTTAAGCAATTTTATCAAATTAAAGAATTTATGTACCACCAGTCTAAAGAAACCAAAAGAAAATAGAACTAAAACTAAAAATCAAAACAGAAAAAGATAACGACCACATATCTGTTTTTCCCGTACACATATAACTGTGAGATATGCAGTATCTAATAATGCCTAGGTATCACCCTTGTAACAAATATTCCAAAACTTTTCAATCTCAAATGATGTTAAGACCATGGTAACAATATCAAGATATTTCAGCATTTGACAACAATGATGATCAACCTCATACAAAATAAAACTACCTGCCACAGTTCACTCCACACAAAACAAGGCTTCAAACTCACCTCCATCCAAAAACCAAAATAAAATTTCAATTAATAAGATATGAAGACAGTGCACCTTAGCAATGAGCTGAAATGTATCGAGAACTTTTGCAACAGTTAACGCGCTTGGTTTGGACATCATTTGTTGAGATGAACGACTCGCTTTGGCAACAAGACCCAAATCCCCCATTTCCTATCAATTAAGCATGAAATAAAATGTAAAGTCAAACCAACGACACAAACAACAAATAACAAAAATGCTCAGTTGATTAGAGCTCTTAATCTTTTCAGCTTCCATATGTCGACAGAAAGTGAAGAATCATATAACAAATACAACCCCAAATCTACTTACCAAGCTCGAATTCGAAAGGTATGTGACCATGAGAAATCGAAACCAAACAGTAATAATAATGAAAATACAGATAAATTATTACCTTGTACTGCTTCTTAACCTGAGCCTCCGTCCGCCCACACGCCTCCGCAATCGCCTTTATAATAGAAGCATCCCCAATTCCCAGCTCCAGTCCCTCATGAGCTGGCGCCACCTTATTGGCCGCCAAATACACAACCGGCAACAAATCTTCGGGAGTCGTAACCACGACCGTCCTCAACATGTTACACACAATATCAGTAATCACAATCCGCCCACTTTCGTTGGCTATCATATCAAACGCCAAACTCAAGAAAATAAACGGAACCCTCTCTCCTTTTTCCCAAAAAGCCAACATTTTGGGATCATAGTCATTTGCTTTCTTCTTCAACAATCCGATTTTACTCTTGATTTCCGCAATTTTCTCATTCACACTCACTATCTTCACAATCTTCTCCGGTCTCTCACCCGAATCGACCAGTTCCCGGACCGGCTCGCCGTCTACCGGAGCGGGTTTTTCTCGTTCAGTTTTTTCTTGAGATGAATTAGTTGTTTTAGGGTTTTGACTTTGACCATCAAGGGTTTTACGCTTTTTGGGAGAAGAAGAAGTGGGTGGTTGGGGTTTCTTCTTGGCGCCAGCTGCACGTGCATTGGCCATGAGAGCGTCGAAAGCGGAGGGACGGGAAGACATTTTGGGGTGGTCGGGATTTGAGGAGAGAGATATGGGTTTTGGTTTGTAAGAGAAGGGTTTGATGGAGGAAGAGAAAGGAGAGAGTGGAGTTGGTTTAAAGGGATTGTTGGAGATGAATCTGAAGCGGAGAAGGTAGCATGAACGGAGCGTTAACATTCAAGAAGAAGAGACGAAAATGGCGAGTGTGTTGTGTTGTTGATGAGTTGCAGAGAAAGCTTATGAAATGAAATGAATCGAGTGAGAAGATATGGCGGGAGTTTTTATCAGGAACGTTAACTACGTGTATTATTTCCTGACAAATTTTCGTTTTTTCTTTTTTGATCTTTATTTTTTTAAATCAAATTGATTAAGTTGTTGTAATTTATTTTTTTTATATTATTTACTAATTATCTATTTTTCATATAATCTAAAATATTTTTAATAAATTAAATAGATTATTATTTTTAAAAAAATCTATTATTATTTGTTAAACTTAGTGTCTAACCTTAAGTTTTTTATTATCTAACAAATTATCCATACAAATTAAGACAGAGTTTCTCACTTATAAGACATAGTGAGTTTATTAAATCAAACAATTTAGTTATTAAATTTTATATAAGTTCATAAGTGATTTACTCATCAATCATGACAAGTGTAACACTCTTAAAAATGCATTTCATTACTTTTCAACTCTTATAAAATTATATTTTTGTCATTCAAATTGAATATAATTAAGTAACCAAATAAATATTAAATTTTTTAAAAATTAAAGCAGTCCACTAGTTTTGTTATTTGTTATAATCTACAAAAAAATATATAGTAAAATACTATGAAATTAGAGCCAACTTATGGTTATTCTTTTTGAATGAATTTACATCTTTACCAAGTAAAACACTTTAATGTTAATATAGATTATATTAAAACTTTTTTAATAAGTAGGTTAAATTTGCTATCAGATTGATAGCATTTTGTAATCAACAACTACAATTAAATTAAAATATTAAATGAATGAATTGTATACAATTGTTTAATGTTTGGGATAATTTCATTGCGCCAAATTGTTGGAAACAAAGTTGGGCCTCGGATGTTATGTTACAACCCACAACTTCCATTTGTAAAAACAATGAGCCTCTGGGCTTCGCTAACCCAGGCTCATCTAACTCTTTACAAGCTTAGAAGTTTGAAACTAAAAAACTCTGACCCATCTTTGTTGTGCCACAATACATTAGAGCCTAGCCCAACGACACCTTCAAGTTTCAACACTATGCATGGATGGATGGCTTTAGTAAGTATCTCAATTTTAACATAAATTTTTAACCATTAATTCCTTATAATCCAATAGATGTGAAGGAAACAAAATTTAACCATTTGATCACCATAAATATATCATTATAAATTTGTATTATTTATAAATAGGGGTAAATAGAATGTAGGCAATCGTCAAGAGTAGACAACCAAGGTTTAAGGACCTAAAAATAAAAAACACGATCAAGAACAACAACACCAATCGAACCTAATAAAAATGACTTTAACATGTATTACAATCGTGATAAAATATATCATTATAAATTTATTGCTGATGTGCCAATATGAGTAAATCGAAGGTGGGGCAATAATTAAAATTGGACCATCGAAGATTAAGACTACGAGAATAAAATATATGGTCAAAACTGTCAACGATCCGTATAAAAACAACCGTAACAACTATTACAAATTTAAGCTATAATAAAATCGGTGGCAGCCTGAACTAGGTTCATAGCATCAGTTCATACTTGTATCTTGAATATTTCCTACAGTGTGATTTTTCCTTTAATGGATAATTAATTTTGATAAACATGTATAGAATTCCTACTTGAGTCATGAATTTTTCCATTCCAAGGCCAACACTTAACAGAGTCTGGAAAAGGCCCCTCTGGTCTGAGGCCCATAGTAATGGAAATTTGGCAATTTGCGTTGTCTCCTCTACCAGAAACCAGCCTGTCTGCTTGTCTTAAGCCTTGGTGTACAATAACAATCTAACGGGATTTAAATTTTAATTATAAAATAATTACATCAAAATTATATTGTCAGTAGGTAACCAGAAAGAATAATATGATTGTTTTATTAAATATGGTCAATATGAATCCAGAGGGAATATTTTTGCCCTCTATTCTGAGTCGAACGTTACAATTGCCACATGCATGCACACACCTCTATTTGTGATAAATAATTTATTATAATTTTGAAAAAAAAATCATTTAAACACGTAGCCTTTATAATTTACAACGAAAAAATCAAAACGACGAAGTTGACTTAGAGTTCAAATAATAAAATTTAAACAATTAATAATTTATGTAAACCTTAAAAAAACAATTAAAATTATATTTTCAAAAATTTAAATATTATGATTACTAACAAAAATATATATGTTTTTAATTGTACTAATATCGATCTCTAATATCCGATAACCAAAAAAAAATTAATATTTTAAATAGTAATTATGAGGTTTATATTTTTTTAAAATCGTAATTATTATTTTTTAATTAACCCACAAAAATTTGATAAAGACCCAAAAGTAAGCTCGGTTGTGTTAACCAAATTTGGAAGCTTCACTGTTCATAATATTTAAGAAAAAGTACATGAAGCGATAAATTTTACACCGTTGGCGTAACGAACTAATAAAATCCTATCGTATAGTTCATAATTTTCTTCCTATCACCATCATAATAATTTAATAAAATTAATTATTATTATTTATTATTTATTTAAATGAATGGGTAAATACGTACCATCAATTTATTAGTAGTTGTACGAGTACGTGGCGTCGCTTTATATGGTAAACTTTATCTGAAACGTAATTCGATACATTAAATAGTAGTGACTGTTGTGTCTCAATCAATCAGTTGCACAAAATGTGTAGCATAACTTGCCAGTGATGCAACATAATAGTAA